>QVRM01000378.1:0-47346 GCA_003439945.1 Dermanyssus gallinae
TGTGCTACAACGTGCACTCTACGTGCTTCCCGTTCGTCTGCTCAATTGTGTCGTATGCTCTATCTGTATTCCGTCTGTTCAAATTGTGTGGCGCTCTCTGTCTGTTCAAATTGTATGGCGCGCTCTGTCCATCTGTGACAGTAGTCATCAGTAATCTAGTCAGTCGAACGCAATTAAAATATATATATATATATTATTTTATTATTCGCTCGTCATGTATACCTAAATACACATGTTACTCTTTATATCAGGGGCGCTTAGAGCGACAGCATATATATTACTTACGCACCCATATCATGAATGTATCTTCCAACAACTACTGAATATTTGCCTTTCATTGGCACAACTTTTGTTTGTAATATCGCTCTTGATTTATCGTATACCCATTCTACCCAGCCCATTTCACACATTTCCTTTCCATATATACTGCCAAACTCGACCTGGAACCCCTCGTCAATTTCCATTTGCCAAAATGACTTTTCTACCCTCGATTTCCCATTTTCCCGATACCGTCGTTCTTGCCCGTTGTTTACTTGTACC
The DNA here is from genome assembly GCA_003439945.1 of Dermanyssus gallinae. Classification (NCBI taxonomy): domain Eukaryota; kingdom Metazoa; phylum Arthropoda; class Arachnida; order Mesostigmata; family Dermanyssidae; genus Dermanyssus; species Dermanyssus gallinae. Next base: position 541 of record QVRM01000378.1, read on the forward strand.
TATTCTCTCTACGCGAACTTGCCCGGCGATCTCACTTCGTTTTCATCCTTAGTGGCGGGTTTTACCAGCTGCATCCGTTCAACATACCTGTAGAAATTAGGTGGCAACATTTTCGAGCACTGCGTCTTAGGAAAATCAACGTTATAGGAGAGCGTACTGTATCGGGCTCGATATGTAGGCTAGATATTCGGTCAAGCCCCACCGTGCACATTTGTATTTATGGGGTCCATCTTACGAAGCAATGCGAAAGCAGTCCCGTAGACGTTAAATGTGGCTGAGGGTCAGCCCGAGAGAAAGTTTAAAGAAGATATCGATAGATATTAGGCATTCATCAATGTCTTGTTATATTCGTAAACAACGAAGTGGCCTAGACGGAATAGTTACCGGTCGAGCCCGGTGGCTTCGTTGGGCATTTGTGTGCGCCTCACAACCGCAGGAGACACAAAGATGCACTCGTTCGATCCTTACTGTTGCACACTCGTGGACATGAAATGTTGGCTGAGGGTCGGCCCGAAAAAAGCTAAACAGAAAAACAGCTGGAAAGGGATTAGGAAATCGCAAAAGCGAAGCAAGAGAGCGTAAAACAATAGCACGGGTCATTCGTCTCGTACTCTCGGAAGAGCTCATGAAGTCGTTACGAGCCTACCATGAGGCAGGTACAATGGGCCTAGTACCAACCCAGACTGATGAGGAAACCAGGATGGCCGCTGCTAAGAGGTAAGTAAACTAGAATGCGGTGAGTTACTAGGAAAACAAATGTTTATTTCTAAACTTAATTGCGAAAAAAATTGTTGCTCTGCCAAAGCTCCAAACATCTATAGATTGACAATCATGGTGGCTTGCGGTGCTACCATTTATTTTGCTCATACCAACAATCAGACCAAAGACGCAGCGTGGATAACGCAGGAGAATCAATTCGCACTAAGGCTAGTCGGACGGATAGAGGCAGCAGATTTTAACAATGCCAGGCAGTATTGTGTTAAATATTTATCACAACTGTCTGTTATGTAAGCTCTGACGTCGAACGAGACGGTTCAGTTATTTAAACGACCCTAAGGTTGTATCTTTGCGGTTAACTCAAGCTGTTTCATGTATGCCATGCCAAAATGGCCGCTACGGACAGCTCGGCACAAGACGGCCTCCAATCCCATAAGGTCAAATTCGACTTGTCGAATCGAATTGCCTGCAAAAAGCGGATAGAGAAGAAGGGCTTGCGAATCTCATGCTTACTTGTCACACTCCAGATGTCAATCTGGATAGTAAGTGCGTGCTGAAAAACTGTGTTCGTTTTAGCTTTTGCCGGCGACGTTTTAACGTTATCGAGAGTATCTACACTACGTCTGCTTTATTTGTGACTTTATAGATCATGGATTTGGTCCTGACAAATGTGTATTGAGTACATGCTTTAAGCCTGATCTCTATATAACAAATAACTAGCTAGAACGCGTGCGTGAGCAAAATTAGCCACACAGAATGGCATATGTGTTATTTGTACACAAGTAAAGGCATGCATGCTTGCATAGGGTGTATAAGAAAGTTAGGTGCATATTTTGTTGTTTGGTAGATTAAGCGGTAAAATATTTTTTTACAAATGGAAAGAGGGGCGGAAACTTTTTGCCAACATTTTAACGTGAAAGCTTCAACGTAAAGCACAACAAACTATAGCTGTCGAAAAAGCGTAGCTACTCGGCAACTACGTAACGCAGCACCATCACTTTGATACGAAATGATGAGCATTGGATTTGATATTGCTGAGAAACGGTCTTTTGGCCGTGGATTTTTGGTCGTAATGGCAAAATTGTACTGTTCGGCACGTGAAAGGCTTCAACTTAAGACCATACCAACATATCGAATCTGTATGGCTCTCTTCATCTGGATATTCGCTTTTTGCTAGCTTGCGTCTGGTGTCACTCAGATTATGCAGAATTTTCCTGAACACGCCTGTATGATGATGTTCTCTCCCGCAAACGTAGAGCACAACCATTGTAGGAGTCAAAACGGCAAAATAACTATTATAAATTTTATTCTCACTCCTAGACAAGACGTTTCCGCCCCCTCCATCCATTGGGAAAAAAAATCTTCTTGCCGAGTTCTCCAAACTTTACAATAAGTGCATACGGTTCACCCCAAAACTGTACATTAGGTTACAAATATGTACATTATTGCAATAGTTCAATTACTCATTCCTAAAGCAAGCACAACATTTTGTTTACTTTCTTTCTCCCAATCCTTGTATCCAACATGCCTGCTCTGGCATCTGCCAATAGCCCACTCGCGTTTTAAATGATCGTATAGTCATTCTACACCGCCCATTCAACCCCATAGGACAGCGTCGACTATGTCGGACTCGATGATATATAGGATAGATATTCGGATATATGTATACACACGAGTCGATGCCTCATTATACTCGAAACGACGACGAAGTTGCTTAGGCGGAAAAGTTGTTGGCCGAGGCACGGTGGCGTGGTGGGTGCATTCGCGTTCGCCTCGCAACCGCAGAATACACATAGGTGCTGGACGGGTTCGATCCCCACCGTTGCACTTGCATTTGTATTTATGGGGTCAGTCTTACGAAGCAATGCAAAAGCAAACCTGTGGACGTTAAATGTTGACTGAGGGTCGGCCCCGAAAAAGTTCAACAGAAAAACAACCGTAAAGGGATTCAGAAATAATACTCGCAAAGACAACAAAGGAGCCTGTAACAATAGCATGATTCATTCGTTTCTCAACGCCCGACAGGACACGGAATCTACCAATGTCAAGTGTTGGATGATTTAAATTCAGAAGAGGCCATGGAGTCGTTAAGAACCTACCACGAATCAATTTCAATGGGCTTTGTACCAACCCAGGCCGATGAAGAAGCAAGAATTGCGGCTGCTAAGGGGTAAGTAGACTATAATGCGGTGACTTACTAGCAAAACGAATATTTATTTTAAAAAAATACGAAAAAATTGTTGTTGTGAAAGCTCCACACATCTGAAAACTGGCAATCAAGGTTGGCTTCCGGAGCTACCATTAATTTTGCTCATAACTAACAATCAGACCCATAAACGCAGCGTAGATAACGCAGACATTAATTTTGCCTTAGCGTGGATAACGCAGATTTTAATTTTGCACTAAGGCTAGACGGAAGGAAAATAGCAGCAGAAAACGATATTAAGGTTGTATCTGTTTGGTTAACACGACCTTTGGAGTTAAAGCTAAACTATATATATATAAGCATGAGAATATGCTAATATTATCATGCTTTTCACAACGCCAAAGTGTAATTTAAGTTGAGATGTTCTACCTCGGGTTTGCCATTGTATTTGACAAACAGGATGTATGACACAGAGCATCCCGTCACATAATTTCCGTTGTTTTATTTCATTTTCATCCGATGTCTCTCTCTAACCTGTTGGGTGATTCGTGTGGTGTCCGTCTTTATAGAGAAGTCCTAGCAGATTGATAAATGTTAAGTATCTCTCTAATAATTCTACCTTAACCCCACGCTTACTTTCAACCTATTTTGTGTTTCTCCAGGAATGTGTTCTTCTCTATCCGTTTATCTACCACATATTCAACTTCAACTCGATTCTACCAAATTCGTCACAATATCAATCCTAACCGACCATGTCCAACGGCCACAGCGTCCACGCCAGGCTCAACGGAGTCAACCCCTAACCAGCCGATGACGACACGTCTCAAACAACCACTCGAAGGAAGAGGGTCGACTCAAGCCTCTTAATAAAATTAAATGAGTGAAACCTTAATTAACTCGTATCTCTATACGAAACAAAGCACAAACCACTGTACATTTCAATCGAATTGAGAGCGAGCGGAGTCTCGGCACTTTTTGGGGTGCCAGCACGCCGCGGAGCCTCATGAACTAACAAATTGCATTGCACCATTTCAAGATGATTAGGAAAGCGGTAATTTTCTACCTTAGTCGTCTGCTAAGGTCAACTCTAGTTAAAATGCTCCAGTAGAAACGTTGTACCGTTTCATATAAATAAGTTTTACAGCCGATTTACCATAAAGTCAGTTGTAAGTGAAATGCAGTCTGTTGGTGTCTACTATCATCTGCTCTACAATGTTACAGCCTTTGCTGCGGCTGCACAAAAGATAGTGTTGCAGGGTGTCGTTTTCGAGACCACGTATCGATTGGCCATGGCCGTTATCTGTTTGGGAAAGAGTCTCCCAGTTTCTCCAGGGAGACAAGTATTTGAATCAAAATAGCCAGCTTTTTTCTATAGTTTAACTAACTAGCTCCCAAGAATGTACCCGTAAAATGTAGACGTCATTTCAGTCTCCTAACTGCATGTCGCATAACCTTGTACAGCCATGACGTACAATTTCAGAGTTCTTGCGTACGGGGTACTTAGATTTCGGATGCACGCCTCATTACGTACTGTACAGCGGGTCAAAGCAACTCGGCAAAAGTCAAAGCATCTCGGCACACAGATGCAAAAACGCCCGCCCACCCGCACCATCTCGCCTATTCGTGTCGTCAATGAATGAGAATGAAGGCTGACAGACTCACGAATTCGTTGTTCTCTATCTAGCTAGAACTGTCTCTCTCTCATTGCGATTTTTTCTCTCTCAGAGCTACCCTCTACTATTCTCTACCTACGGTCGCCAGGTTGAAACGCTTCCTCTCGCTTCTTTCATTAGCTGGCTGCTCATACTCGCTGCTCGGCCAGTAGGGTCCTGTTTGCAATGTACAATATATACATGTAATACATGTATGTGTCTTGAAGGAATTGCGTGACTGGCGCAGTAATTCGGCAGGATTTACACCCATGAGAAGCAGAAAGGAGACGTAGGATCGCTAGAAGTAATCAATAATGTAGTAAACAATCTTAGTTGTTGTACGCCGTATTTAACATCTAACAGCAGACTCAACATGATACGTAAAGAGAGACTAAAAAGCACCAATGCACCGAGAAATAATCAAACCGCCTGACAATAACTTAGCAAATAGGATGCGCACCACGCGAATAAGTTGGTGATAGTTGGAGCAATGCTACGCCGCCATGTTGTTGATTTGTGGTGGCGTTTACTCAGCGCCTTCACAGTTGTTGAGAAACGGCTTATTAAACGTTAACCACAACGACATGTTCTGCCAGTCAGCGTTTGCATTTAAGACGATACAGGCACGGTTTATCAATGCGTAACATAAAACATGGACATTGTGACAATATTAAGTGAACAGCAACATAATCTATTTAAGTATCAGTCACTCGATAGGCAGTAAGTAACACGCCTATCGATTAGAGCTGCACTGTAGGGTCTAGCAAGACTGTTGCCTGAAGACGGAAGCCTGCGTTATGTGCCCTGCCGCGTGTCTCCGTATTTCTTCTCTTAGCAGCTTATATAGTAACAGTGAAACTAACGAATATATTTGTAAAATAGTTGATAGTGGGCAAGAGGCATTTAGTAGGTAATAACATAATGGTAAGAAATGCAATGTCAAAAAGCATTTTGATAGAATTATAGCTTCCGCGCAGTGAGATATAGATATTCTAGGCAGTACAACAAAGATAGCCCTGCACCTACACTGTCTGCGCGTTGTGGCGCGGTTGAAACCAATCCTCACCGACCACAACCAACGACAGTCTTCCGCTCCAAAACTTCCAACGTCCCTCAACCGTTGAATCGGTCATCAGCCGATGACGACACGTCTCAGCCGACCAAACGATTTCGAAGGTTCTCCTCTTTGACCGCACTTTTTCTTATATGTATTTGCGACTTTATTGGTTATAGATTCAGGCCTTACAAAACTTGCGTTGAATACATGCTCTGAAACCGATCTCTATTTAACTAAAAAAATGCTAGAGCCACGCAAACAGTCTATGCGTTCTTGTAAAATAAATAAATAAAGGCGGTTCTTATAAACAGAAATAGCAAGTAGTAAGGTTAACAACTAGAGATGCGACTTGGCCACGTTAAGTTCGTGTTCGCTGTAATTTGCCAATTGAGTAGCCGTCGGCAACTGTTTCATCATTTTGCTATTTAATGATAGAATTTGATGCTATATTCTACAAACTAGGGAACAATATAACCCTACTGTATGAGAAACTAATAGATACATAAAAAAAACTGGGGAGTATAGCGTTAGGCCATCAGCATAATCAGGGCACTTCATTTTAACTATATAATATGCGATATTATACAAACTACCAAGCAATATAACGTTACTGCATGAGTACCAAATAATTTTAAAAGATTAAAAAAAATAGGTAGTATATCCAGGACCATAAGCGAACTCCGGACACTTGATGATTATGATAATGCGAAATACTGCAGGAATTTTACAAGATAAGAATAGTTGACACCGTTATAATCAATTAAATGATAGAAGATGTATGCAGTAACGGGTAAAAAAATATCAAGTAACTTTGTAATAGTCAGAAGCTTTTTTTTTAATAGAAGCAATCAGTCATTTTAGATGTTTTGTTGATTTCGCTTAGGAAGGGGAGAACATGCATGCATTTCGTACGTATGACAGCCAGCGGCGCGATCTGGTTGATGACATATGGTGTGTTGGGACATTGGCTGGCTAGGGCCATTAGCCATATGACCGGCTAAAAGCGCTCTAGGCGCCTTTGTTTGTGGCTAGAGATGCTGAACGGAAAGCCTCTGATCTGATCTGATCTCATACGTTCGGTTCGTTACTGGTAGGTCGTTTTTATCTTTGTTTGGTTGAGCCCGCCCGGTGGCGTGATGATGCATTTGCGTGTGCCCCTTGCGACCGAAGGAGACACGTAGGTGCAGTACGGGTTCAATCCCGGTCGTTGCCGACACATTTGTACTTACTTGGAGTCCGCCTTACGAAGCAATGCGAAAGCAATTTCGTCGACGTTCGTGTGTGTGTGTTGGTGTTGGCTGAGAGACAGCCAACCTAAAAAGGTTGAAGTTTTGATCGTTTTCTTCGACCGCTATCGTCGTACATTCAGTATAGGGAGATGTGTCCGGTGTTTCTCCGGTCTTCACACATTCGTCGGACACACGCGCCCGTTGTAGAGGAGGACCGACCAGGTCGCCTCGAGCGGGGCAACGAAAGTAATCGGTCTGTAGTCGACAAATGCAACGTCATCACCGCCCCCGGAGAAGGAATAACTTGCAATAAACAGACAACAAGCAAACAGACAGACAGGCAGGCTGCCGTTATCCCTGGCTTTTGCGCGTCGCCTGTGATGGCCTGCATCTTTCGGGAGGCGGAGCAGCTCTCTGCAGAGAGCATACGGGTAGTAAGTAGTAAGTACCTGGCTGGATGGCTGACGAAGAATGGTCGAAAACTGGCGGTAGTTTGGTTCGTGTGACACAACGTGATCGTGTCATATACATGTATGCATTATGTATGTATGTATGTATTATGTACATATATGCATCTCGACGGATTTAGTAGTACACTTGGAACGTATTTTGGTATCATCCGTCCATATATATATATAGATATTAATATGCACGTGAACTGTACACACTCTGACCGGAGGACTTAGTCTATTGAACTTAGACTAGCCGAGTACGTAAGGAATGAAAACACGATCGCCTGCTGTCACCTGTAGAGTGGCTTGCTGACTCTCTGTGTCAGCTGTATTTATTGCCTCTTAGATTGTTCTCGAATGTGGTAGAATCGATTCGGTCCGAGTAGACGTTTCTATCGAATCGTCTGTACGCTTCTCGTACCTTCTCGTGCTTACTCTTTCCACTGCACGTCTGCCAGCACGTGGCGCCGATCCGACAGCCGTGTGTCTATCTAAACATGCCTAGACACAACAGTGTAGCGTCGAGCCCACAGCTGTGTCTACCTGAATATGCCTAGACACAACAGTCCCCCACGCTAACTATGAAATATGTAATATTGTATGTATGTAGTAATAGTTAGACCTATGTATGACGACGGCTTCGCCCGGCCATCTTTCGATAATCTATCCTTGTTCTTGGTCGTAGAACTGTAGGCTCTTGTAACGGCGTCGACGTAATCGGATCCGCTGATGTAGCTGGCTCGGTAGAGAATTCTGCTTCCTCTTTTATAGACGGTGCTGGCGCCGGAGAAGTATTTAACCTAGCAGTAGAAGATGGTCCCGTGCTCGCAACCTCTGAATGTTTTGGCTGTTTGTCGCCATGGTCGACCGTACCGTCGAAATGCTTGAGCAATGTATAGCCTGTTTCCTTTTTTACGTCCGTCTTTCGGACTTGATCGAAATGTCTCTTCACCGTGCCGAGCTCGGGCGACTGCACTAGCATGTGCCTTCTTCCAAGTATCTGTACGACACTGGACACACACCACTTGTCTTTTTTTTCTGTAGTCTCGGACTGCCACAGACTCCCCCACGCTGATCGGCTGATCCTTGAACTGGACTGTAAGTGCGTGTACAGCCGGTAGTGTGCCAATGCCTGGCGGAGTGAGCCTGGGGTATGCGGAAAGTAAATCACTAGCTTCGCTTCCAACACGGTGAACTTCGAGCTGTCCCCATCCCAGCGCCTTTATCCAATCACGACCGAATAACATTGGAAATTGGGGATCGTTGACCAGGTACAGCCGCAATAATTTTGTAATATTGCGGTACTTCACGTGAACCTCCACAAAAGAGTGTGGTCTCACTTCACTGCCATTCGCCACTTTTAACGTAATGTCTGGCGCATGGTGTATGAATTTCGGCAAAACAGCCGAAAAACGTGAAAGAGGCATCACAGTGGCTCCACAGCCGCTGTCCACTTCCATTGTAGCATTGGTACCCTCGATCTCGACTGTTACGAGTAACGGGTCGATATCGGGTCTCACTGTTCGAATTGTATGTACTGGCTTTACAAAGTTCATACCTGAAGTCTTCTTTAAGGTTGGTTCAACTTGTACGGCGAAGACTCCATTCTTCTTATTTTTGAAATTGTTGGTTGAACTACCACCGGGCTGTCTTTGCTGACCGACGGTCTTAAGATGTCCGGTTTTCCCGCATGAATTGCACGTAGACTTAATATGCGGACACTTGTCAGCTTTGTGGTCAGGCTTTCCACAGCGATAGCAGTGGCCTGGCATCAGGCCCTGTCTAGAGCGAGCCGGAGCTGTACTGTCCTTACTGCCTGAACCCGTCGGCTGCTTCTTCCAAGGCAGCTTGGCTCCCCGCTGCTGTGTGTTAACCGTTCTTTACGCACGAACACTGACTCTGCTTCTTTGACTGCGTCGTCCAGTGTTTTGAAAGTATCTGCCTTATGCAAAACTTGATCCTTTACATGGTCGTCCCTGACACCGCTGATGAACTGTACTAGCAGTACTGTCGTCAGGAATTCCATTGGCCATTCGCATTCTTCCGCGTTTCTTCGTCACCTGCGCGCGAAGTCTTGAATCTGTTCACCTTCTTCTTGTTTTAGGGCTTGGCATTCGACTCTTTTTACCCATTTTGACGTACCTCTTGTGTAGAAAAAGTCCAAGGCCGCCAGAAGTTCTTCGTATGTCTTCTTTGATGGCTCCTCTGGAAATATCTGGTCCCGCAGCTTCTGGTACACTGTGGACGAGAGGTGGTTTAGCAAACCTAAAGCACGCTTGCTCTCGGGGTACTCGTTAAGCTCGAGAAATTCACGGAAGCGACACCGATATGTAGACCACGGCATCTCTTCTTTCATGAATCTCTCGAACTGTGGCAGTGCTCGGTTTTCCCTGATGCTTCCGTCTCGTTCCATCGTGGAATTCTTCTGAGCGCTGTAGTTGCCGAAAGATGTAGTAGTGGTAGAAGCTGTAGCGATGTAGTTACCGAAAGCAGTAGTAGTAGAAATTGTAGCAATGTTGTTGCCGAAAGAAGTAGAAGTTGTAGTAGTAGCAGGCACGTCCTTTAGACGTAGCAGGTGAACCTGTTGCCGTTTGAACTATGGCACCCTGCCGATCTTGAAAGTAGAAGTAAGGCTTAAAGGAAGGTCAGTCAGTTCGTAACCACTTCGTCGCCACTAATATGTACGTGAACTGTACACACTCTGACCGGAGGACTAGTCTATTGAACTTAGACTAGCCGAGTACGTAAGGAATGAAGACACGATCGCCTGCTGCCACCTGTAGAGTGGCTTGCTGACTCTGTGTCAGCTGTATTTATTGCCTCTTAGATTGTTCTCGAATGTGGTAGAATCGATTCGGTCCGAGTAGACGTTTCTATCGAATCGTCTGTACGCTTCTCGTACCTTCTCGTGCTTACTCTTTTCACTGCACGTCTGCCAGCACGTGGCGCCGAGCCGTCAGCCGTGTGTCTACCTAAACATGCCTAGACACAACAGTGTAGCGTCGAGCCGACAGCTGTGTCTACCTGAATATGCCTAGACACAACAGATATATATACATATTTCTGAGTGTGTGCTGTTGCTACTATTTTAGGCCACGTATTACGTCTATATATATATATATATATATATATATATATATATATATATATATATATAAATTGTTCTTTATGTCTCTTATATTGTGCATTGTATATTTTGAATACAGGATTTTTCTGAATAATTATGTATGTAATTATCCACCCTTTGAAAGCAATAAAGGAGCACTTGAATTGAATTGAATGCATGTGGCCCGGATCTCCCTTACCTCGGGTGTCCACCGTGGCTGTGCGGGGCGTCGGCCTCTATCTCTCTTTGATAGTAGTTAGTTCCTCCGGAAAGAGGGAGGGAGTCCAGATGTGTCAAGTTTAAATTTCAGTGCGTTTCCTTGTTGCTTTTCAAAGGCCATAATCAAGTGCTTTGGTTGCACGAAGTCTGAACAAGTGCCACAACAGGTAAGGTTTATCAAAATGTCACCACCATTTGTAGGGGCGAACGTGGACGTGTAAGACTGTGGAACTCACGCGAAACGATTAGCTTCACCACGCAGACGCTATCATTGTATTCTTGACTTAAATAAGCTTGACAGTGGATGTGTGCTGAGTATTGTAGCTCTGAAGAGTTGGAGTTTGATTTTTGCCGTCGTAGTCGTAGGTTATATACAGGTGGCAGACTCATTAGACCCTTCGATGGTTGGTGCAGGTGCGGATTAAGCAGGTCATCAGCCGTCTAGGTTAGCAGAGGCTAACAAATGTAGAAAATACTCTGGCGTTGGTTATCCGCACCAATTTTGTCCATTGGCTTTTGAAACAATGGGAGGACCAGGACCGCTTACGCTGAAGTTGATCCAGTGCGTGGGCAGAAGCCTTAACCTTTTCACGGGAGACTCGAGAGCATCGGGTTTTTTTTGAGATCCTGTAACAACTACACGTTAACGCGGAGACAATTGTTCGCTCCAAAGTGCTAACATACAAAAAGTGATGTCATACATTATGTGTATATATTTATTTATATTAAAACAATTATCTCCTGACATCAATGCAATTTAAACAATTTACAAATTATTGAAAATTGTAGTGTCCACCACCCCCATGACCGGCTGGCGACCGTTACGAATTCGCCATTCTCTCGCTCAAATAACACACGCCTGGGTCGCACCAACCGACCATTGACTCATTTATTTGCATATCCTCCTTTTATATTACAGATTGCCCGCGCATTTAGTGCGCACTTCCCGCGTTTTCGCTACTGGCATGGTGGTGGCATCCTCAATTTGGCTCCATGTCTTTAGGCATTGCCGCAGGCAACCGATGCTGCCTATGCCCGCGCTGCTAAACGGACGCTGCTTTCCTACAAAAATCAAGCGACACACGCGTGTCTTGAGCCCGGGAATTCTACGTGCCATCGTCGGCGTCTTGCCGCCTCGTCTACGAAGTCAGCTGGTTGTGCACGTGCATCTCTACCGAGGCTATAGCGAGCGCCGATGCATCATTCACCGTACGTATCGCGGTGTGCAGAATGAGTCACGTGAGCCACGAGTCAATTGCCAGCAATCGTTGTGGTGGCTGGTGGTGACGGTGGTGGCGCTGTTGTTGTTGTGGGGTTTCTGGCGACTGCTACCGACTGCTAGGGTGCTTCGGCATCGATAACAACTATTAAATACAACAGCAAGCAAGCAGCAGCAGCAACAACAACAACAACAACGACGATGACGACGACAACAACAGTGTACCGGCAGCAGAGAGACAGATAAAGAGAGACGATCTAAAGTCTTCGTGTTTTTGTTGTTGTTATGGAAATTCAGCTCGAAGGCTGCGATTGGCTGCAGAACATCAGCAGCAGCAACAGCAGCAGCATCTGCAAGTTCCTAAGTTCGTGCACGTGGTTCTTCTACCAGTGGTGCTTGGCTCTGCACACCGTCGCCACACCGGTAGTCAACAACAGCCACCGACCAACCAATCAGTCAAGCTACTAACCAACCAGTCTGTATCACACCACACGATTAGTGAATTAGTTTGTTAGTTAGCTAGTTAAGGAATCAGCCAACGGTGGAGGAGGATGAGGAGGTCATATACATATATATATACAGGGTGTTGCAGAAATTTTTCATAATAGAATATACAAATTGTAGAGCTCGTTAAAGCAAATATTTTTTCCAATGGAACATGGTCTCTGAGAAGTCTTGTTTCGGAGTGAGAGCGAAATTACTACAATTTGTGACACTAGTGTTTTTGCCCGACATAGGAGCATAAAATGTGCTGTTGCGAGACAACCAGTCCTCCTATACAGAAACTAAACACACTGTCGGGTTCGTGAGAAAATTCTGCTTCTTCCGAAGAATATACAAGACCGGTCAGAAGATGCGACACGGTCGTTTAGAAGAGAATTCGTCAAAAATGAAGTTTTTTATTAGCTTTCACGCCAAATACTCCATCCATCTCTCTGCCAGAGGAGATAGGATTTGTTGTGCCTTACACTCTAACGGTTCCTTTACATCTGCGTCTAATCGTTTGAAATATGCCACATCATACAGTGCGGTGCCGCAAGAAACCTGTAAGAACGCAAACAATTTCTAAGACATACGAAATACGGAACCTATCTCTAAAAGCAAGTTGCGTCTATCTAATTACTTCATTTGAGCGGGAATTGGCTGTTCCAACTACCTGCACCCCTCTACAGGGAAAGCTTAAATTATTTGAAGAATAATTAACTAAATGTTCGTAGCTTGAGAAACAACTGATACAAGTTTAGTGGCCATATAGGGAGTGCAGGTATTCTTAATGCCGATGTTGTACACCTCGTGAGTGTGACGCTAATACAAAAAATAAGGTCATTTGTGGGGCCGCCGACACGTTTGAGCCTAACGATGCGTAGACTACGTAGATGTGTTAACCACACAATTGTGATTTCATTCAGACATCCGTTTTTGCGTTACAGCAAACGACTATAGTGGTTGACGTTATTGGCGTAAACGATGGGTTTGGTTGTCGGTCTCAACCACTTCGTTAGCTCGTGCTACTAGTATTTAAGCTGACAGCAAGCTGACACAGAACGACAATACATTAAGCGATACATTACAGCTCAAGCGGCTGATAGCTAGTTTAGTACATGGAAAAGGAAGAAGGAATAATTTGTCGGGTTAGCTTTATTTCTCTTATTTTGGGGGTAAATGAGAGTGTCCAAAAACTCTTTCTTAGATCACTAAGTCAGCTGTTAAAATAGGCAGATGCACCGGATGCGTTTCGCCGCTACGTGTTAGCTCTCGCTTTGTGGCAGTACTGTATACTGAAAGATATGTTCTATACCGAACTTTAAATACTATTGCGTATCCTACGCTTGAAGTATGCAGAATATTACAGTGACAGTTTATTTGTTCGACTAGATAGAAATGTCAATTTAATTGTTGACTTATGTATTAATAAATCAATAACTAATTTCATTCCTCAATCGAACTGTTTTAAGCTGCTAAAATACATGTTGAGTGTCTCAGCTAAGATACTAGCTAAGATAAGGAAACGTCATTCTCAAAAGCATTTCTTTTATATACAACGTTTAAACATCCACCCTTGTCTTACCTTAATTTTATTATCAAAATATATTATTTCATGTATCATGTAGATGATATTTTGGAGTGTTAATAAGCAACATTCATATAAGGTGGAGGTTGGAAATCGATACTGCGTTGATTGTGTTGTCGTCAGGTTACATGGCTGGGCTCTTAGCATTTCTGTCGAACCGTCTATAGAAGCGATTGGACCAAAATTGATTGTTCGACGATGCTTGAAGCTGATTTAATTGAAGCCTCTCGGGAACTCAGCCTCGACCCGCATATAACATTGCATTCGTTTTGCTCTTTCTTCTTTATTCGAAATGTTCTGCTGAGTCAGCACCGTGGGCACCCTGTATATATATATATATATATATATTATATATATATATATATATATATATATATATATATATATATATATATATATATATATATATATATATATATATATATATATATATATATCATTTTTGCCAATGGAAAGGGGGAGCGAAAATGCTTCGTATAGGAGTGGGATATTTTTTTAACATTTTTTTAAATTATAATTTTTGGGGTGGCTGTTCCGACATGCGTTTACAAAATGCACGATTGTGAGAGAACGTATTCTTCAATTGAAAAACCGAGCATATCGGATATACACCCGATATTAGCTAGCGCAATGACTATTGTGATATTAAGAAGAGCTTGCAAAAATATAATTTTACTTTCGCATCTTTGAACGTTCACGCCCAGGTTTCAAAAGGTTTTCCATTACGCGCGCACAACCAATATGTCCAGAGGAACGTGCATCTCTAGTGAATTATTTTGGTACTAAATTGGTGGAGCTGACATCTGTGGTTGCAAAGTAACTCAAATCTACTTATGGCCATATTGGGTGTGAGTGCATACATGCAGCTATATATATATACAATGTATATATACAGTGTCACCATTTTTGTGTCCAAAACGCAAGGGTATGGTCAAGCTCGCCTGAGCTAAAAACTAAGTAGTATGCGGCACGTCACGTATTACTACTAAATGATACAGCTACACTATGGAATCACTTTTGCGAACTTGCAATTTCATATAAAAATTGTCTTTGTATCGAATCTTTAGCACTTAGATGAATGGCGCTGTTGTTCGGCATAATACTACGCATATATTAAGGAGGCAGCCGCAGAAAATCCTAAATTCTTAACGCTTCAGTCACGCACGCTAGAGATGAGAGAGTTGCCTATGCACTCTCTGCCGTGTATGTCATTGGATCTCTATTTTAGCAATTACTTACAAAATGTAATTACTGCACGTCTGGGTTGCTTGACAGGTCCGTGCCTTTAGGTTAGTTTATTGGCATGAATCAAAGTTTATACGACAACTGATAGCGGTGGCTAGAAAAGCAGCAACGAGAGCAAGAGAGAAACAAATAAAATGAATTGTCACGTTATCTTTTAAAATGCACATATGTTTATTTACATTTAACATACAAACTAGGGACGTGAAACAAATAAACTCGCGCGAGGAGAGCAGAAGAAAGTTGCGTCTATAGCATACACCGACTACTCCTTACATCAGAGTAAACCGCCAGCGACAGGGGAACTGTGGAGGCGAAATAGGTTCCACTAGTTATTAAGACAGATAAAGGTTGTGTTTTTTCTGGGGTTACATATTTAGTTGAAATACACCGTGAAGCTCAGATAGATAGATATATAGATGGAGAGTAAGAAAAAAGAGTTACACAAGTATAGAACATCAGTATAACATCATCGATGGCGTATTCAAGAACTACTGCTGAGAAAAAGTCTCGAAACGAATAGCGGTGTTCGTAATAGAATCCACAAAAGAAGGAGCGCATGCCTATCCATGCGATCCAGCAAACAAGCAAAACTCTTTAAGGCACCAACTGGTCTACCAAAGACTGGCGGCGTGGTCTGAAGCGTGGTGGCTTTTACGATGTATAGGGGCACATTTCATGGGCTCAATTATATCATAGATTGCCCGCGCATTTGGTGCGCACTTCCCGCGTTTTCGCTACTGGCATGGTGGTGGCATCCTCTATTTGGCGCCATGTCTTTAGGCATTGCCGCAGGCAACCGATGCTGTCTATGCCCGCGCTGCTAAACGGACGCTGCTTTCCTACAAAAATCAAGCGACACGCGCGTGTCTTGAGCCCGGGAATTCTACGTGCCATCGTCGGCGTCTTGCCGCCTCGTCTACGAAGTCAGCTGGTTGTGCACGTGCATCTCTACCGAGGCTATAGCGAGCGCCGATGCATCATTCACCGTACGTATCGCGGTGTGCCGAATGAGTCACGTGAGCCACGAGTCAATTGCCAGCAATCGTTGTGGTGGCTGGTGGTGACGGTGGTGGCGCTGCTGTTGTTGTGGGGTTTCTGGCGACTGCTACCGACTGCTAGGGTGCTTCGGCATCGATAACAACTATACAATACAACAGCAAGCAACAACAACAACAGTGCCTAGGAAATGACCGCCAGTTCGTAGTGGTTAACGAGTAGTCGTCGAGCGTCAACGACAGACAAACCGGCAGCAGAGAGACAGATAAAGAGAGACGATCTAAAGTGTTCGTGTTTTTTGTTGTTATTGTTGTTGTTATGGAAATTCAGCTCGAAGGCTGCGATCGGCTGCAGAACATCAGCAGCAGCAACAGCAGCAGCATCTGCAAGTTCCTAAGTTCGTGCACGTGGTTCTTCTACCAGTGGTGCTTGGCTCTGCACACCGTCGCCACACCGGTAGTCAACAACAGCCACCGACCAACCAATCAGTCAAGCTACTAACCAACCAGTCTGTATCACACCACACGATTAGCAGTGAATTAGTTTGTTAGTTAGCTAGTTAAGGAATCAGCCAGCGGTGGAGGAGGATGGAGGTCATATAAATATATATATATATATATATATATATATATATATATATATATATACACACATATATTTCATCTATATATATCATCTATCGATTAGTATCTATAGAAATTGGATATTGGAACTGCAACGAGAGGACTATCATAACTATTATTGGTGCTGACTGTGGCTTTGCTGCTGCTGTTGCTGCTGATTCTATGGTGTTAGCTGTTGTGTCTCTACAGGCAGACTACTTTGTAGACGAGTACGGGGGACGGACAGGCGACGGTGACGATCACCTTATTGGCGTGGCGTGACAACGATCTCGTTGACCAACGATAGATAGGTTTCGTCTTGAGGTGGCTGCCTATGAGGTAGACGACGAGTAGGCGGTGATCGGGCCACCACTGGCTCTGAGGTGTTCTCGGTGGGTCATACCAACGATTCGACTACGAACTTGTTTTGCCACGACTTGATCCGCCGACCCATCCGCTCGTCAAGTCGTGGTGCTGGTGGTGGTAGGAGTCGTCGCCGGTGCTCTTGTTCTAGTTGCTGCCACCACCATTCCATCTTCCACTATCCTAGTTACATCCAATTCTTCACCCGCCACCACCACCACCACCTTGACCATCATCATCATCGTCGACCGTCATCATCATTATCGACCACCAACCATGCAGATGCCGTACGCCGGCCTCATCCGGGAGATTGAGCAAGCTAGTACGAGCACACGGCTCAGCGCAGCGCTGTGCTACGAGATCGAGCTCCTGTCGCCGCAGGAACGCAGCCAGCTCGTGAACCGGACGACGTACAATGACTTTACGCCGCTGTTCAAGGCCGCCCAGCAGGGCGCCGTCGAGATCGTGCGCTACCTGCTCGAGACGTGTGGCGCCAACTCGGACGACCAGATCAGCGACTTCGAGAGGATGGTGATCTCTAGCTACCGAGATGAGACACTACGTCACGCCGCTGTGGGGTGCGGCCCTCTACGGTAGATCGAGGTGTGCCGCGTGCTCGTCACACACGGCGCCGACGTCAACAAGATGTCGGTCACCAGCTCGACGCCCGTCCATGCGGCGTGCTACGCGACCAACAATCGACCGTGGTGAAGTTTCTCGTCGGCCAGGGCGCCGACGTCAACCGGCCCTGACTACGAAGGCAGCACCTGCCTCATCGACGTCGGTGCGGTCGACGGAGCTGTGCGCGTTCCTGCTCGAGCAGGGCGTCGACATCAACGCGCGTGACTTGAAGCTCAAGACAGGCGCTTCACTACTGCCGTGCAGGCAAATCAGTGCAAGACGATCGAACTGCTGCTGAAGAACGGCGCCGACCACCTGGCGCGCAGCGTGCACGGCGACGACGTCCTGCAGACGGCGTGTATAACGCGCTGCGACAGCGTCATGTACCTCATTCGGACGATGAACTACCCGCCCGAGCGGGTGGCCGACGCGCTTGAACTGCTCGGCGCCAGCTACCTCTTCGAGGACGATAACCGGGAGATGGCGCTGAAGTACTGGCGGCTCGCCGTCACCCACCGCGAGCTGCACAAGATTGAGAAGAAAATCACCGAGCCACCGAAGGACGTGTTCCTCAACCGCGTGCCGTTCTGCACGCTCGACGACGTCAACGCACTCGCGCTCGACAATGACGAGATATGGCTGCAGGGTCTGATCGTCTGCGAACGCGTGCTCGGCTCGAGCCACAAGAACTCGATCCTTTGGGTGCTGGAACACGGCTGGCGGTACTTCTACCGCGAGCAGCACCAGCGCTGCATCGACCTGTGGAAATACGGCCTCGAGATTCGGCTGAGCATGGACACCGTGCTGCACGAAAATACGTACCTTGTACTTGAGTGGCTCACCAGGATCATGTTCAAGGCGCACGAAGAACACTCGCAGGGTCTGTTCAATGCGCCCGTCAGGCTGAGCGACGTCATGTTCCTGCTCGAGAAGCTCACCGTCTGCTCGCCGGCCGTCATGCAGCAGCTCGAGCATGCGGCCCTTCTTCCATAAACAGCAGGACATCTGGGACGGGGTGCTGAACGCCGTGATCCACCTGCTGCACCTGGCCGAAATCCTGCCCAAGTCGGCCGAGAGCACCCTGCAGCTCGAGCGGATGGCGCGCAAGCTCATCGCCGTGAATCCGATCATGACGGACGGCAACACGCTGCTGCATATGGCCGTCGGAATAGGTGAGGGACCGGCGCTACCGCTACTTGGGTTTCAACAGCCAGGTTGCCAAATCGGATATTTCCCGATCCGGCGACGACGCGGCTGCTGTTGCGGGTCGGCGCCCAAGTCGAGGCCGTCAACGAGAACGGCTCGACGCCGCTGCACATCGCCCTGCTCTCCCGTCAACTATTGCGAACAGATTGTTCGGATGCTGCTTGACGCAGGCGCGCACATCGATCGGACAAACAAGGAGGGCGAACGGCCGTACCACATGCTCGACGCAACCCGCGGTGCCGAATTAAGGTCGCTGAAGTGTCGCCTCACGCTCAAGTGCCTCGCTGCCCGCAAGGTGAAGTCGCACCTCAGAAACTACGAGCGTCTTATTCCCCGCTCGGTCGAAGACTTTATTCGAATGCATTGAGCGGTGTACGCGCTTACGTATGCAAGCAAGCACACATGCATGGATGCGAGCGTGCATACGTGCCAACGGGTCAGTCGGTCGTTATGGCGCAATTAAAATGCCAAACGCGGTGGACCCTCTATGCGCTGCCCTGCTGCTGCTGCTGCTGCTGCCGCCGCCGCCACTTAACAACTGCCACCCAACAATCTCCGCTGTTCATTTTCTGCTGCTGCTGCCGCTGAAGACCCGTCTAGCCCCTAACGAGTCTTTGATGGATGATGATTGGTCGTGGGGTCGTGGGGTGCCAAAAACATTTTGGGAGGTTAGTAACGACATGCAGCGAACAAGCGCAAAGCCGCGCTGGCGTGCTGGTTGGTCAAGAAGACGCCGGACGGACGGACGAACGAACGCAGAAGTGAACCGGACGCAGTTAGACGCAGAAGAGTACGAGCAGCGATATCGATGTGTTAGTCGGCCGCTGAATTTTCGCTACGTCGACACACAACACTTTGTTCGTTGCGCATTGGTGCACATTGGTGTCGCAATCGAGGTCCCTTCCTCTGTGACCCTGTGTGGCAGGCCTGTCGTAGTTGCCACAGCATGCACTCTGCAACGACCTGACACGAACGCACGTACAACATAGCCGCCGTACACAGTTATGGCTGGGATAATAGAAGATCTCTTGACAGCAAACGACAGACGACGATACAGGTATCTAATCTATTCTATCTTCGTTCCTAGTGACGTGCTGCACCGCTCATGCAGACGACTAAGCTTCCACGCACGCAGAGCAGATTAGACAAACAACGCGATGACGCGATACGGTATCTATCTATCTCTTCTATGATATTCTTTTCAAAAATGCTCGGCAACCGCAATACTACAAAACAGATGACGACAACAACAACAACACCAAATTTAAAACAAAGATTCATTAAACAGCAACAGCAATAGCAACAACACCAAATTTAAATCAAAGATTCATTAAACAGCAACAGCTATAGCAACAACACCTAATTTAAAACAAAGATTCATTAAACAGCAACAGCAGTAACAACAGCAACAACAACAACGGCAACGACGACAACAAAAACAGCAAGGCTGTTAGCAATGAAGATTGAGTTCTAGGCAAGACGATAGCTGGCTGGCTAACGATAAACGATACTGAGGAAAAAGAACAACTTGCGAATGAACTTCGGTGCAGACACTGATTCTGCTGGGGCAACGCTGATTTCGTGCAATAAACATGGCTGGCCACGACTATCGACAAACGCACGATTCTTCACCGCCATCGTAAGCTGTAAATACAATATATATATATATATATATATATATATATATATATATATATATATAATAAACGGAATATTTAGTCGCTGTACCTAATCACCAATCACGGATTGTTCACTCTTGTAAATAGCAAATAGAAATTCTATACTCGCTTAAACAAAGGCTCCGCGAAACTTGACAATATTTTAACCTTCTTTGTTAAAAATAAATCTCGCGACCTAAAACGGCAATTTAAACGTTGGAAGTGTGCGTTTAGTGCAGATTATGCGCTGAGTTCGCACTCCGGTGACGAGCTTGACACCTCGCAATAGGGCGCCGATTACGGCCTTTTATCTATAGCAGTTCATACCGCTCTACTAACCCTCCGCCAGCAAATACTTTGACATGCAAATCGTTCCCTGTCTTGGTCTTAGAATTCGAACACCATAACAAGTCATTATAGCTAAAACATTAAAATAATTTATAATCCAATAAGTGTCTCATATCTTTCTGTCGGCATCTACTCGCATCTGCTCTTCTATGTCACAGCCCTTGCCGCGGAACAGAAGATAATGTTCCGAGAAATCGTTTTCCAGGCCATGAATAGATTTGTGTATCTGTGGTGTTTACTCACCTGTAGGAAGAGGTCCTCAAATAATAATAATAACAGCCTGTTTCTAAAGTCTAACTAAACTGCCGAGAATGTACCCGGAAAATGTAGACGTCGTTCCAGTCCACCGTAAACTAGCTATATTTATTTATTTACCACAATAATTAGTACCGAACTTCGTTGGAACTCATATTACGGTAGAATACCACTCACACACACACACATATATATATATATACAGGTAGTTCAATAAGTTCTTAGAATGAAAACCGAGAATTTTCTAAATCATGTTTTTAAATTTTTCTTATTCGATATACTCCCCGAGAAGCTCAATACACTTTTCCCACCGAGATTTCAGAGCTTTCATACCTCTTGAGTAGAATTCCGCGTCGTTAGACTGAAAATAGGCATTGACAGCAGCCTTAACCTCTTCATTGCTGGAAAAACGCTTTCCACCGAGACTATTCTTCAAATGTCCGAAGAGGAAATAATCAGAGGGGGCCAGGTCTGGAGAATAGGAGGGTTGTTCAATAAGTTCGAACCTCAGTTGGGCCAGTTTTGCCGATGCTTGCCGGGACTTGTGTGCAGGAGCATTGCCCTGGGGAAACGGGACAACCTTCTTCTGCAAAGCGGGCCGTTTCACGATGAGTTCTTGCTAACGGCAGTCCAACAGTCTTGCATAATATTCTCCTGTGATCGTTTTACAGCTCTCAAGGTAGTCGACCAGCATTATTCTACGTTGGTCTTAAAAAACTGTAGCCATCACCTTTCCGGTCAATGCCGTTGCCCGCACCCTCTTCGGAGGTCCTTGATCAGGTGCACACCATTGGCAAGATGCTTCTTGGGTCTCGGGAGTGTAGTGATGAACCCGGCTTTCATCGACGGTCATGAATCTGCACCAAAAATCCGACAGATTGTTCGACATCTTGGCCAAATTTCGCTGTAAAGCCAAAACAGGCGCGTCTTTTTGGCCTTGGTTGAGCAAATGCGGCAGCCATTTTGCTCTAAGCTCTTTCATCTCCAAGTTTTCGTGTAGGATAAAATGCACACTGCCTAAACTAATCCCTAATGCCTCCGCTATTTCCTTAATGTTCATTCGCTTATTTGTGCCAAGAATTTTTCGCACTTTCTCTACGTCTTCCTCATCAGTTGCCGTTTTTTGGCCTCCTGGACGTAGTTCATCCTCGGTGCTCCTGCGACCTCTTTTTAACACATTAATCCAGTTGGAAACAGTGGCAAAACATGGCGCAGAGTCACTGTACGTCTCGTCTAACTCCAACGCATTCCAACCTTTGAAATAAAAATGCTTGATAACCACTCGAAACTCTTTTTTCTCCATTTTTAAAAATCACGCCGATACGTTGCACGGGAAAAGCTATCAAACGAAATCGCAACGGCCAATCACCATAATATATTGAGTGCTAGCAGTCGAAAAGTTGCAGTTCCTATTAGAGGTGAAAGCGTGCCAAAATTCGAATTCTAAAAAGCTCATTCTAAGAACTTATTGAACTACCTGTATATATGGGTGCACGTCTCATTACGTACTGTACAGACAGACACTCAATCAGATGCAAACAGATGCTCACCCGTACCACCTCTCCTATTCGCGTTGTCGTCAGTGAACGAGAAGGAAGACTGACAGACGACTCATGACTTCATTCTCTATCTAGCTAACATTCAACTCTCTCTCCCTGCTTCGTCACGTTCTTTGTCTCATACTCGGGGCTACCCTCTGCCATTGATCCTCGACGATTGCCAGGTTGAAGCGCTGGCTGATCGCCGGCTATATCAGCACACTCTTTTCTCGCGCGCTTTTTCGTTAGCTGGCTGAGTGATTGTATTCACTGCTCGGCGACTTCCGGCGGCCGCCCGAGTTCTGCTGTGCGTGCACAGGCAACGAAATGCAACGCCTCAGGTTCTTGTTCTGGCGTCCATTTTTCTCTTAAAGGAGATCGTTTTTATTTCATTATATTAGACCATCCTCTGTCCCCTACGGGCTTGGAAGTTAGCCTGAGGTATGTATATGTTCAGCGCACCGAGAGCCTGACATGTTAAGATTGTAGCGTTTCCCCAACAGTCCTTGTGGCAGTCGAACGAGTGCCGAGCGCACCAGGGGCCGAATGCTTCATTGTTTCCCGTACAGCGCCAATGACAACATCGAGAAGAATCCGTCAACTTTCCAATCCAACCATTCCAGCCTCCTATTCCAATATGCGATAACGACGCGCGATACGAATGGCGGCGCACGCAGTAACGCATAACACGAGTAATAAATCTAGCTATTATCGGCACCGAAACAACCGACAATTACAGCAGGATGAACTTGCTTTTTTCGTCATCGTTTTATGTCTATATGCGTATGAATGTGTATGAATTTGTATGTTTGATATTTTGTTTGATGCTGAACTAATTCATCTATGTTGCAGATGCATACGCGTTTGCATTCATATGCACGCATGAATGCACCTGTGTCATGTGTTTTTATATGGCGGCGCGCGCCAGACCCAACATATTGCAGCGAACGACAGCCAGCAGGCTCTTATTTGCAATGTACAAGATATCAATGTAATACATGTATGTGTATAGAAGTAGGCTTCGCGTGGCGGAATAGATCGGCAGGATTTACACCGATGTGGAGGAGCACAAACAAGGACAACGTAAGAGCGGTAGAGGTAATCAATAATAAAATATAAATAAGCAATACTAGCTGTCGTACGCCATATTTAACACACCGAATAGCATCTAGCAGCGGACGTGACATGATACATACAGGAAGGCTAGACTAAAAAGTAGTAATGCTCCGGACTGAAAGAGGCAGGAAACTACATTATCGTTAAGTGAATCCGCATGTCCTTGCAAAATCGGCAAGAAATTTTGCATCAGTCGAATATTATTCGAATTCGTTTCGAGTTACGTGTGGAGCAAACACTGCTTTTCGTTCACGGAAACTTCACTCAATCCTGGCAGCGACAGAAATGAAGCAGTGCTGGCCGTAAAAGCGGCAGTACGCATCAATTTAGCGGAGTCCGCGGAAAAACAAGAGACTCGTTGCCCGAGACAGCGGTGAAGTTGAACGAAGCTTACAGTGCTACCCTATTGCAGAGCGTGCGGATTAACAAGGCGTTTTCCCACTGCGCGATTACAGCCTTTTGCTCAACGCGGGACCCCGTAGACAGGTTAGTGAGAAAGTGGTAGTGCCTGTTTTCGTGAAGGACGCTAGTGTTTGAGTGATAACCCGGGAGAGCAGGCCAGGCAAATACTGTAATCACGGCCGAACTCATTGCGGCCGAACGACTTGGGGTGAGAGGTGATTGGCGTGTCACAATGCGAATGTCGGCAGTGATGATGCGGCGGACCAGCGTCGAAAAAGAGTTGAAAATTGTGCAACTGAGAAGTTGGGCTGGGTTACCGGAAGGTATGCACGCAGTGGGATCCGAAAAAGCTCCGCTTTCAAAGACCCCGCTTTTTGGAGCAGATCAGGTCAGTGTTGGTGCTGCCATTTCAATCCGGAGACAAAGCGGGTGAGCATGCGTTTTCACCTCCTCCTATAAAGGCGCTTCAACTCGGACGATGAACTGAAGGATACAGTGGAGGACTGGCTCTCGTCTCGGCCGCGGGAGCTCTAAGAACAGGGAATTTTTCGGCTGAAATGAAATAAAAACTAAATTAAATAACCACACGTCTCCTCTCTGTTTCGACGTAGTGAGCATGGTCGTTGTAAGTGGGACATCAGTGAGTCCTGTACGTAGTTAGTACGGGAGCTGGGGTGGTGTTCGGCCAAGATCAACCGGTAAGAGGTAGGCGAGACAGTCGGCTTAGTAGAATCGCGCATACGATGACAAACGTGCGCAGGGGACAGGTGAAAGAAATCGAGCAATTGCAGATTGTCGATTGGAGATTGGCAAGATCAGGTCAAGAGACTACAGATGTAAGTAGTCCTACGGTTGGTCCATCCTCGGCAGAGGCGAGTGAAATAGGCTGAAGATGCAGATGAACCGACGCTCAAAAAAGATCAGCTCGGTAGATCGGGCAAAAAACGATGAAGCATTTATTATATTTTCAAAAACTGTTTGAAAAAGCATTTCCGATACGAATCTAAACTATAAAGAGGCGGCACATTGAAGCAGCAGTGCTTGCTAGAAGACTCTCTTGACTTGCAATTACAACAGTAGGTGCTATGAAGAAAAAAATTAGAGTGGTTACAATGATAGGGGTTATAAAACCGGTCAGTAATCAGGGCACTTCATTTTAACTATATAATATGCGATATTATACAAACTACCAAGCAATATAACGTTACTGCATGAGTACCAAATAATTTTAAAAGATAAAACAAAATAGGTAGTATATCCAGGCCATAAGCGAACTCCGGACACTTGGTGATTATGATAATGCGAAATACTGCAGGAATTTTACAAGATAAGAATAGTTGACACCGTTATAATCAATTAAATGATAGAAGATGTATGCAGTAACGGGTAAAAAAAATATCAAGTAACTTTGTAATAGTCAGCCTACATTATTCGGGAGCATTTCCTTTCTATCGTAAATATTTGTTTGAGAAGCTCTGGCAGAAAGGACGTGACGGAGGTGAAAATGAAAAATATACGTATTATAAAGTGCGTTGCAAGAAATTAGCAACTCATGTTTTTAGTGATAATTTCGGCTTGATTTATTTAAATGGCTTACTATTTTGGGCATGAATGTACACATGACGAACCACAAGTATGATGTTAATTTCGTTGCAATCTCGCAATCGGTTCATACAAATTATAAAGTGTGAAAAAACAGTGTTGCAAAATATTAGCAACAATAACATGCTAACAACACAGCTCTCTTTTGTAAAGGATAGTCGATACTACAGTTGATATATGATCCCGGGGATCAAATGTCAGAAATATTGTCTAGCTAAATCAATCGTTCTATAGCTGCAAAATATTCTACAGCTCAGTCGTTGTTCCGAACTAACGACGTAGCTTATGTTTAAACCATGGGTCGTCCCAAGGATCTCTCGGATAACAAAAAGACAAGAATTGAGTCATATGCTGAGATCGGTCATACAGTAACCGCTATAGCAACTAGATTAGGACGGCATAAGATCACCATAAGCAGGTTCTTACACCCTGGAGTGAACCAAAGGTGCAGATCTAACAGTGGGCCAGTTTTGACTATTCGAGATCGGCGTAGGATCATACAGTTGGCTACTCATGACCAAATGTCTTCTTCCAGGATCAGGACTACTTTAGGAGTGCCAGTGCATTGATCCGCAGTGCACCGAGTGTTAAGTTCTGACAAAAACGTGCGATACGCGAAAAGGAAGCTTACGCCGCGACTGCAACCGAAGCACATTGTCGCACGGCGTGAATTTTCGCATAGATACCAAACTTGGGATAACGAGTGGAAAAACATCGTCTTCTCGGATGAAAAGAAATTTTATCTCGATGGCCCTGACGGCTGTCAGTACTATAGGCATGAACCTAAATGGTTCTCGAAATGTGTGGCCGGTGGTGGCTCTGTGAAATATTGCGGCGCGTTTAGATATAATGGGAAATCTATTCTAGTCGCGCTTGTGGGCCAAAACAATTCCGACAGGTACCAGCGTATCGTCAGTTCCCAGTTAAAGCCAATTCAGAAGAATTGGGGTACCTGACGCAGTTTTTGGTCGGCATTAAGTCCAGACCTGAATCCCATCGAAAATCTTTGGGGACATTTGGTGAATCAGATTTACGCAAATGGTCGACAATATGCTAATTTGTCGGACCTCAAAGAAGCTGTCCAGCAAGCATGGACTGATATTCACTTTCGTACTTACA
Source organism: Dermanyssus gallinae (assembly GCA_003439945.1). Lineage (NCBI taxonomy): Eukaryota > Metazoa > Arthropoda > Arachnida > Mesostigmata > Dermanyssidae > Dermanyssus > Dermanyssus gallinae. The sequence continues at coordinate 27,480 of QVRM01000378.1, forward strand.
ACAGCTCATTAACTCCATGAAAGACCGAGTTTACGATTTAATTCAGAAGAAGGGACGAAAAACCCGTTTCTAGAATAGAATATGTAGTATCAAATAGGCCATACAACCCTGCTAAGAATCGAATACTCCGTAAGGCGTTATTGTTGCTAACAATATACAACACTGTTTTTTTCACACTTTTTATTTTGTGTATGAACCGATTGTGAGATTGCAACGAAATTAACACCATACTCGTCTTGTACAGCATGCCCTTCAAATTTCAAGCCATTCAAATAAATCAAGCCGAAATTATCACCATAAAACATGAGTTGCTATTTTTTTTCTAAATGTGTGATTTATTATTCGCTTGACATGTGTACCTTAATACACATGCCACCACTTTGTATAAGGAACGTTTACAGAGGCAGCATATATATTACCTACGGATTCATATCCTCCAATACCGACTGAACATTTACCTTTCATTAGAACAGACTCTTCTTTGAATGATTGACCTGGTCCTTTTTAGCGTTTGGTCCTGAAGCTAGGGCCTCCGACAGGTCAATATATATGTCCCCCCCCCCCTCCCAAGGCTGTACATTTTTTTACAATATGTTTAATTGACTCATTTCCTAACCCACAAGCTCGATTATGTTTAATTGACTCATGCCCTAACCCAAATATCAGGCCCGTTCTTGGTAGAAATATCGACTCGGTTGATGGGCCAAACGTAATACAGATGTGCTAACACTGCGAGCGAGAATAAAATAGCGATAAATTATCTCTAGAGGATGTTTGATTAAATCGAACAAAATTGATTCACCCGTTGTGTGGTCTTCTTTTGCTGTTCCCGAGCTAAAAAGACCCGAATAGATATTAATAAGATACAGCCCAACGACGCAATAATTCATAAAATATATAAGTTAAACATTTTAGATTCACTGGCTAAACAATTGTCCGATTTTGAAGTCGCCGACGTGCCTAGAAAGAACGTGCAAATTCAAATGGTGGACACTTCGCACAGCATCCTATAATCAAGCAAGTCAGTAAATGAACAGGCAGACATCGAGCTATGTTGTTATGCAAACATTTAAATTCCATTTTTGTTTTTAGAATATAAACAATGTTTTAACATATACCAGTGCATAGTAGTGAGCCTACGCAAACATAACGGACATATGAAAGCAAGCTGCAATCGCGAAAGTTCTATACCACTTGTAGAGAAATACATATCACAACACACACACATATATATATATATATATATATATATATATATATATAAATGTAAATTCTAAAATTACTCAAATTTATTCACTATTGTTCATTGTTATTGAACTCGTTTACCCCGCTGGTTGACCAGTGTAGCTCCATTAAGGATATTACGGCTTACAAAAGTCTTTGCTCATAAGCTAAAGTAGTGTAGTGCTGCATCTCAGTCTCTTGAACATAAGCTGATGCAAGTGACCAAAATATTTCGTATCTTGCATGAGTCAGACCGAACTTTGCAGGCTCTCGCTCACTTTTTTGGTATGTCAATGAACGACTTAAGGGAACTGAATCCCTGCCTCCCCCCCCCTCCCCATCAAATTATGCCCTACGGTGGATGTTACTGACTCACACAACGCTAAAATTCTTGCTGGACACATTGCTATCCTATTATGTGCGTCCGGTCCAGACATTTCAGTGGCAAACAACCCACGCAACATTTCATTAAAACTACTTGGGTTCCTTCTCTGAGTCTGCAATTGTTGCGCCACAAGCGGCTTAGTAATGAAAAGACTTGGGTACGGGTATGTAACCCTGGGTAGCCTTGTTTGCCTAGAGCGCAGTCTCCATAACGGTAGAACGGCTGACTCGCTACCCGTGACCACAACGAACGGCAGTCAAACACCAAGTAGTTCGCGTATGCCGATGCAGTCACGGGAGGCACTGTGGCGGCGTGCACGCCGGCAAGCAACCCGGGTAATTCAAATGTATTATTCTTCATCGATATTTATTTCCATCGTGTTTCAGTTACACATGTACATTATACTTATCTATTTATATTAATGTTCATACAATTTATACAGACTAGAAACGTCAAGACAATATTAATAACTGCACATTTTCCTATGGAGGAATGTGTCTCGCCTGTGGCTGCCCTCTACGGTCGAGGTGAGAACTAAGAGGTCAACGTCTCGTGCGACGGCGCTCTCAGTGCGAACGTCACAGCAATCTTTTCACTCTCCGATCTTAAAATGAAGACTAGCCTTACACCTAAATTCATTTCTCTATTTTAGTATTTAGAAAAATTGCGTTATCTTTAGCCGAGCCACTCAAGCTCATCTTTGAAAGATGTTATAACGACGGCGCTGTGCACGATTTTTTAGGCCCCACTTTTAAAAAGCTGCACTCAGCTGTCGACGGCATTGCTCGATGGTGTTCCGAATATGAACCTGATTCTCTCACCCTCCAAATGCGTAGTGCTAAGACATGGTGCACGTGACTTTGTCTATAAAATTAACGACAGCATTTGACAGACTTCTTCCTCTTCAACACGAAACCTAGGCATACATCTTGCTCCTGATATGAATTTTAGCCTTCGCATTGCCAAGGTTGTGGAGGCATCATTCTGCATCGTTAGTCATCACCATCACCCGCTGTTTCATTTTAACGACCTCCTCCTCATCATGTGTACATACGCCTATATACACATTTTGTTCTTCCTAAACTCACAGATTGCTCACCCCCTAATCTGGGAGCCTTATCTGTCTAAATACAGCAAGTTAAAGGATGGCCTCCAAGACACGTTCCCGAGACGCCTGCGGATCAGGTGCCCACAGGGCGTGTTAAATGATGTTGTTCTAGTATTGACTCATGTTTCATGCAACGCAACATATCGGGGGGTTCTGTAATGACATGTTTATGTCATAACATAAACATGTATAAAAATACATGAGTAATTTTATATATGTGTATGTTATTCTTTTATAATAAGTAATTTTATTTAAATTGGATGTTTTTTTAAAGAGATTAAAAATTATTATTTATTTAATTGTACTGTAAGGGATATTTTTTTATTAATAAAAAAGTAATTTTTTGTAGTCCTCCATAGTTATTTATCAAATTTATTCTTATAATAAAACTTATTCTTATAACTCATTGATTCCCCTTCAACAAAATCGAAAGGAATACGATTTAATTCAGCCAATCAAATTACTCCCCAAACACGCAAATGTGAATTGCTAGCACACATATTTGGTGTTCGCTTCAATAACCTAAAGAGTCAGCGATCAATTCAAATGCCGTGGCTCGCGGCGAGTTTGTCGATGGATTGTTTGCTTGGCGGATGGCCAAATGGGCTCATAAAATTCAAATAGCATTACCACCTGAAGAGCAGTTACATTTTCTTTCCGAAATACGTATATTGAAAACATTTAATATGTGACTATGATAATTGTATCACATACCCTTTTATGTGACAATATATATATACCGGTGACGGTTTGCCTGTTTTGTTATATACAGGTATATATATATATATATATATATATATATATATATATATATATATATATATATATATATATTGTTGCCTTTTCGACATCAGTACGCAGAATCAGTGCTCTCCCATTTTCTTCTGAAAGAGGCACATGTTGGGCGTGAGATACAAGAGAGACAAAGATCAACTCACCAATATCTTACCAAAGCACGCCAACATGGCACCCTCCTTTTGGAAAATATAAAATGAAACCATGAAAAGACGGGCTGCCAGTCATTTTATTAAGCTATTAAATAGTTGTCCTGATAACATCCGACAACAAACAAACGAGACCACTAGACAAATCAAGAAACAAATACGAGAACACATTACATCACTCAGCCAGGAGCAACTGTCCAGGTTAATTGAATAAACTACCATTCCAATAACACAAAATGTATGACACTTAAAAACTACGCATTACGCACAAACACATCATCACATGAAATGCTAGCACAGACAGACATGTAACCACCGTAACGAGTTTCCACACACACACACATTTCAGCAGCCATGAGACAGCACAACCACACGCATGCAGACACACGTGTGCAGAGATGTATATGTACACATATATATATATATATATATATATATACACACTGTCCCAGCCGTAGATGTACATGCCGGCATTTGACAACTTCTCAAGCCGCACTAGGTCCTCCATAGTAAAGAATGGGGTCAAGATTGACAAGATGACATCCAAACCTCAAAGTCCCGAACCACAAAAGGACTCAGCAGTAACAAGTGCTCTTTTTTGTTTGTCAGCATCGGATGGTTATGCCGATGTTAAAAGATATCTTCGCTCAGACGGTAGCTAGGACAATTTAGGAAGTTATTTTGAACACTCTGGGAGGACTGATGGGTGCCCCGTTAGCCACCTCGTCGTCTATGCTGCACTCCACGACAAATGACGCCAAATAGGACCAGACCTACATGGGAGTATAGAAGCGCAGATCGTGCAACGACACCTTCATCATATTTTAAGTCGACCTGACATTCGAAGACGACAGTTAATAGGCCCGCTCACGAGCGAGAATTAGCAGATCCAGCAAGATAACAATAAGTTTGGAGACGTAATGGACGCAGGTATTCAGGTAGTGATGTGGAACTGCGAGAGGAGGGGTGCAATAGATTTTATCGGGGACGATGTATACAAAAGGGTAGACGTTCTCATTTTGACGGAGGACTACTCTTTGCAGAAAGGTGCAGGACTCAGCAACATATACCGATGCGAGGAGGCTTAACGGCAATATCCTATAGGGACTTAACAGGGTACCCCGGTGCCAGGGGCAGTCCAGATAGATTGCTACGAACGCAGCCTGGTAGGCTTATGGAGTTTTGCAATCCTGCCACTGCAGACGAGAAGCGGAAGACCCTGGTTAACGAGCGGTGCAAGGCGGCCAAGGAGGCCAATAGTTTGACGTGAAAATACGTTAAGACCATTCTGGTTCTACGGCCGTTGGCTTTGTTAGTTAAGCGGTTGGTTAATAAATCGTATAGGAAAAGAGAAGCAAAGGTACTGGTAAACGAAAATGTGGGCAGCAATTAGGGACGCTATTGACTAACCACATAGATGGCTGAGGCGGAGGGGGGAAGGCAGTGTTCGGTAAAGACTAGCAGGCTAATGGAACATTTCTGGAGGATATTGGCCATGCCGGATTAACCTCGAAAGCGCCGCAAGAATATAAAGGCCCCTAGGATAAAAACAGAGGAAGCAAGGGCCTAGATAATAAGGGTAATCTCTCTCGGGGAAGTATAGTAACAATCGACAGAGCACCACGGGGAAAAGCTCATGGAAATGATAAAAAAAACGCTAGTATCTTAAAAATCCCGTCCCGCATCATGCTAACAAGCCTTATTCAATGAATGCTTAAACACTAGAATTAAATTTTTTTTAAGGAGGTTGTTTTTAATTCTAGACTATCCTCCGTCCCCTACGGGCTTGGAACTTAACCTGAGGTATATCTTCAATGCACCAAGGGCCGGACATGTTAAGATATCTAGGGTTTCCCCAACAGTCCTTGTGGCAGCATGGCCGCTGACTCTCAGCGGTATGGTTTATCATCTATCCTCAATGAGCATCGCTCAAAGAAAATTCGATCAACAACAGGGATCGAACCGGCGACACCCCGGTAGATGACAACCATGACTAGCGCACTAGTCCCCTAGACCACGCCGCCACACATGCTTAAACACTAGGGAAATTCCACAGGCCTGAAAGGAAGAAACCCTAATAGTCATCCCTAAAAGAAAAGGGGGTAAACATGTATTGGAGGGGAATACCAGTAAAGAACGGGGCCTTGCTAGACTTACTGGATGAGATCGGCTGTTACGTAGGCAACAGGTTACATGTGTTTACATATGAATACCACTCTTGGTTGTCAGTTATTCAACAGTACAATTTATAGGGGACGACGACCCTTCTTAAGAAGGTGCAGGATTTAACAGGGTACTCCAGATTCCAGGGGCAATCCATATAAATTGCTACGAACAAAGCCTGCTATGCTCGTTAGGTTCTGCGATGCTGCTACTGCAGACGAGAAGCGGGAGACCCTAGTTTAACGAGCGGTTCAGGGCGGCAAGAAAAGGCTGCCTGTGCAAGATATTCTTAGGAATTATAGCATGGAGACTAGGGTCTTTCTCTTTGAGAAGAAGGGGGTAATGCCGGAAAAGCAGCACGGATTTAGGAAAGAAAGATTAACTCATTCAGAAATTGAGGAGCTGTTCGTAGCAATCTGAGACACGCTGTCCAGGCCGAAGAGTTGCATATACGCTGTGTTTGTGGAATTGATTGGCGGCGTTTGACATAGCACCAAGGGATAAGATAGTTAAAGAGCTGGCAAAAACGGTAGTGCCTGGAGCAATGCTGAAGCCATATATGTGCATTCTAAAACAAAACACGGTGCTGATTGATAACGGGATCGACATTGCGGGGGAGGTACCTCAAACCACAGGTGTCGCGCAGAGCGACGCACCGAGTCCCCTGCTGTTTTCCGTACTTCTCGGTGGACTGCCAGAGCGGATAAAGACGAGCTGGACCCGAGAGTGAGCCAACATTTTATTGTTTCGCAGATGATGTAATCATATCTAGTTGCGGCCTATTCAGAGTGAAACAAGCCATGGATCGACTAGTTACATGCATGGATGAAAAGGACTTGAAAGTTAATTGGATAAACAGTAAACATGGCATTTCAGAAGAGAGGCCGCCTGGCCGGTGATGCCGTGCTTTAAATTAGGGAAACGGAATTAAAATTTGTAATTAAAATGTTGTATTACTTTAGCAACAAGCGGTAGCAGCTTTCGATCACACATATAGGAGATGGTCAGGAAGGCCACCATCGCAACTGCGGCAATTAAATGCCCACATATGTTTCAGTTTATGCAGCACTCGATCATTTCGGGATACAGATAGCACCCATTGTCACATATAGTATTTTACTAATATAGGGTAAGGTGAAAGTAAACGATTTGCGTTTAGTTTAGAAGTAAAGGTTTTGCGCTTTTGAATACGCGCAGAAGTTTGGTGGCCCCCGTGATAGAGGTTCTGCAAAAACGATGGAATCTGAAAAAAACGATTGTCTTTGACGTTTATATGTGGGACTGGCAAACCAAATGTAGTGAGGCGGACATAAAATGTAAGGTAAAGCAGCAACGAGGAGCACTGGGTAAAGGTCTAGCGGGATGAAAGATCGAGATCTAACTAAGGCTTTTGCAGTCCACGAATTTCATTACGTTGCAACGCATTGTAAATAGTTTTCAAGAACCACAGAACGGCTGTTGACGGAGACAATGCTGGAAAATATGTGATACATCGGACATACTGCCACACCGAGGTAAGTCCGGAATTTTCCGCCAAACACGCCGATATGATCGGCCTCATGCGTTGACTGGTTTTCTTGCAAACGTTTATGAAAAAAATAAAGGAATAATTACATTTTACATCTTGTTCTCACTCCTAAACAAGACGTTTCTGCCGCCCCTGCTCCCTTCCATTGGGAAAAATTATTTTATGCTTCTACCAAACTTTAAAATAGACACATAATGTTTGGGTGCACACTATTTAATGAATATCAATTTAATTCAAGTAAACTGAAATAACTAAAAGCAGACTAGCGCCGACATTATAGTGGAATTCGTAGCTAGACGCAAAGCAGGCCTTGCTGCTGTAAGTAAACCAAATAAAGGTAGGCACACGAGCAGGATGGTGCACGGATCTGACGCTTCATAAACACCGGTCCTCACCAATAACCAAGCACGGAAAGGAAACAGGATACAGGAACAGATATGTGAGTGCAATCACTGCAATGCAATAACTGACGCAGGACCACCTCAAGCCCCAGTTTTCTGAAAACGGCAACGCTCGAGCTACAAGAGTCCTTACACCCAAAGCAGTCAAAGTAATGGTAAAACCAGACTATTGCTCAGAAGAGGTTTGATTGTAACAAAGCAAGGCTACTATGAACTAAAATAGCCACTTAAATCGACAGAGGATGAAGCTCGAGCTGCTTGTAGAATTGCATTAAAGCGAAACATTATGGATGCAAGACAAATAGCTGACGCAAGCTTCTCAAGGAAATCGAAGGCGATTCTTGGGAAAGCCCTACAAGATAGCAAAGGGAGGTAACGCACGAAAGCCCAAGGCTGTGCTCACAATGGAGAAAATTAAGCAGGCTCTGAACACACTTTTCAAGGGAACAGGCCCGCTTCGACAGGGAACCATATGGCAAGCGGGAGGGAACCATATGGATGGCACCTACAGAAGAAGAAGGGGACAACCCCCAGCGATAACCGCAGCGGAGGTACTCAAGGTCGGTGAGACTAAAACCGTACTAAATGCTCCTGGGTCAGGCGGCATCTTGCCCCTGGCAGTCAAAATACTATTCAAATAGTATCTAGCTGGTTGCACAATGATTAACAACAACAACCAGGAGGGAAACAATACGCGCAAACTGGAAATGGAACTGAGGTTGTCCTCACCCCTAAAGACAACGGAGGACTTCAGGCCCATCTTCCTACTGACTACCTTTGGCGAAAGGATACGGAAAAACCAGTCAGTGCTCGCCGCGGTCCACCGACTTGCGGCCAATGTTGACCTTTTACATAATTCAACCATATAGGCCAGAAAGCTGTTCTTTCTAGACGCCAGGAACGCCTTCAACAGCCTTTCGTAGAGGGCAATACTGGTTACGCTAGTAGCCAAAAATACCCGACATTATCTCATCTACGCCTTTCTGCATTGTTATGATAAAATGTGTTTAGATAGTCACTTATATATATATATATATATATATATAATGCCAACTACATGTGTGTCTCCGCCGATGCTATCCGCCGAGCGTCGATGCATGAATAGTATCGCGGTATGCAGAACGAGTCACGTGAGCCATGAGCCATTTGCCACTAATCGCCGGATAGCCGCAGCAATAACAATCGTACCAGGGATAGCGGTAGTAGTAGTAGTAGTACTTGCAATAGAAGCAATCGATCGAGCCCGGTGGCGTAGTGGCATGCGTCTGCGCCTCGCGACCGGAGGAGACACTAGATAGGTGCGCGGGCTCGAGCCCCACCGTTGCACATTTGTATTTATGGGGATCCGTTTATGAAGCAATGCGAAAAGCAGTCCCATGGCAGATGTTTTGTTGATTTCGCTTAGGAAGGGGAGAGCATGCATGCATTTCGTACGTATGACAGCCAGCGGCGCGATCTGGTTGATGACATATGGTGTGTTGGGACATTGGCTGGCTAGGGCCATTAGCCATATGACCGGCTAAAAGCGCTCTAGGCGCCTTTGTTTGTGGCTAGAGATGCTGAACGGAAAGCCTCTCATCTGATCTGATCTCATACGTTCGGTTCGTTACTGGTAGGTCTTTTTTTTCTTTCTTTGGTTGAGCCCGCCCGGTGGCGTGATGATGCATTTGCGTGTGCCCCTTGCGACCGGAGGAGACACGTAGGTGCAGTACGGGTTCAATCTCCGCCGTTGCCGACACATTTGTACTTACTTGGAGTCCGCCTTACGAAGCAATGCGAAAGGAATTTCGTCGACGTTCGTGTGTGTGTTGGTGTTGGCTGAGAGACAGCCAACCTAAAAAGGTTGAAGTTTTGATCGTTTTCTTCGACCGCTATTGTCGTACGTTCAGTATAGGGAGATGTGTCCGGTGTTTCTCCGGTCGTCACACATTCGTCGGACACACGCGCCCGTTGTAGAGGAGGACCGACCAGGTCGCCTCGAGCGGGGCAACGAAAGTAATCGGTCTGTAGTCGACAAATGCAACGTCATCACCGCCCCCGGAGAAGGAATAACTTGCAATAAACAGACAACAAGCAAACAGACAGACAGGCAGGCAGGCTGCCGTTATCCCTGGCTTTTGCGCGTCGCCTGTGATGGCCTGCATCTTTCGGGAGGCGGAGCAGCTCTCTGCAGAGAGCATACGGGTAGTAAGTAGTAAGTACCTGGCTGGATGGCTGACGAAGAATGGTCGAAAACTGGCGGTAGTTTGGTTCGTGTGACACAACGTGATCGTGTCATAAACATGTATGTATTATGTATGTATGTATTATGTACATACATGCATCTCGACGGATTTAGTAGTACGCTTGGAACGTATTTTGGTATCATCCGTCCATATATATAGATATTAATATGTACGTGAACTGTACACACTCTGACCGGAGGACTTAGTCTATTGAACTTAGACTAGCCGAGTACGTAAGGAATGAAAACACGATCGCCTGCTGTCACCTGTAGAGTGGCTTGCTGACTCTCTGTGTCAGCTGTATTTATTGCCTCTTAGATTGTTCTCGAATGTGGTAGAACCGATTCGGTCCGAGTAGACGTTTCTATCGAATCGTCTGTACGCTTCTCGTACCTTCTCGTGCTTACTCTTTCCACTGCACGTCTGCCAGCACGTGGCGCCGATCCGACAGCCGTGTGTCTATCTAAACATGCCTAGACACAACAGTGTAGCGTCGAGCCCACAGCTGTGTCTACCTGAATATGCCTAGACACAACAGTCCCCCCACGCTAACTATGAAATATGTAATATTGTATGTATGTAGTAATAGTTAGACCTATGTATGACGACGGCTTTGCCCGGCCATCTTTCGATAATCTATCCTTGTTCTTGGTCGTAGAACTCTAGGCTCTTGTAACGGCGTCGACGTAATCGGATCCGCTGATGTAGCTGGCTCGGTAGAGAATTCTGCTTCCTCTTTTATAGACGGTGCTGGCTCCGGAGAAGTATTTAACCTAGCTGTAGAAGATGGTCCCGTGCTCGCAACCTCTGAATGTTTTGGCTGTTTGTCGCCATGGTCGACCGTACCGTCGAAATGCTTGAGCAATGTATAGCCTGTTTCCTTCTTTACGTCCGTCTTTCGGACTTGATCGAAATGTCTCTTCACCGTGCCGAGCTCGGGCGACTGCACTAGCATGTGCCTTCTTCCAAGTATCTGTACGACACTGGACACACACCACTTGTCTTTTTTTCTGTAGTCTCGGACTGCCACAGACTCCCCCACGCTGATCGGCTGATCCTTGAACTGGACTGTAAGTGCGTGTACAGCCGGTAGTGTGCCAATGCCTGGCGGAGTGAGCCTGGGGTATGCGGAAAGTAAATCACTAGCTTCGCTTCCAACACGGTGAACTTCGAGCTGTCCCCATCCCAGCGCCTTTATCCAATCACGACCGAATAACATTGGAAATTGGGGATCGTTGACCAGGTACAGCCGCAATAATTTTGTAATATTGCGGTACTTCACGTGAACCTCCACAAAAGAGTGTGGTCTCACTTCACTGCCATTCGCCACTTTTAACGTAATGTCTGGCTCATGGTGTATGAATTTCGGCAAAACAGCCGAAAAAACGTGAAAGAGGCATCACAGTGGCTCCACAGCCGCTGTCCACTTCCATTGTAGCATTGGTACCCTCGATCTCGACTGTTACGAGTAACGGGTCGATATCGGGTCTCACTGTTCGAATTGTATGTACTGGCTTTACAAAGTTCATACCTGAAGTCTTCTTTAAGGTTGGTTCAACTTGTACGGCGAAGACTCAATTTTCTTATTTTTGAAATTGTTGGTTGAACTACCACCGGGCTGTCTTTGCTGACAGACGGTCTTAAGATGTCCGGTTTTCCCGCATGAATTGCACGTAGACTTAATATGCGGACACTTGTCAGCTTGTGGTCAGACTTTCCACAGCGATAGCAGTGGCCTGGCATCAGGCCCTGTCTAGAGCGAGCCGGAGCTGTACTGTCCTTACTGCCTGAACCCGTCGGCTGCTTCTTCCAGGGCAGCTTGGCTCCCCGCTGCTGTGTGCCAGCAACTATCTTGTTGATCGTTAACCGTTCTTTACGCACGAACACTGACTCTGCTTCTTTGACTGCGTCGTCCAGTGTTTTGAAAGTATCTGCCTTATGCAAAACTTGATCCTTTACATGGTCGTCCCTGACACCGCTGATGAACTGTACTAGCAGTACTGTCGTCAGGAATTCCATTGGCCATTCGCATTCTTCCGCGTTTCTTCGTCACCTGCGCGCGAAGTCTTGAATCTGTTCACCTTCTTCTTGTTTTAGGGCTTGGCTTTCGACTCTTTTTACCCATTTTGACGTACCTCTTGTGTAGAAAAAGTCAAAGGCCGCCAGAAGTTCTTCGTATGTCTTCTTTGATGGCTCCTCTGGAAATATCTGGTCCCGCAGCTTCTGGTACACTGTGGACGAGAGGTGGTTTAGCAAACCTAAAGCACGCTTGCTCTCGGGGTACTCGTTAAGCTCGAGAAATTCACGGAAGCGACACCGCTATGTAGACCACGGCATCTCTTCTTTCATGAATCTCTCGAACTGTGGCAGTGCTCGGTTTTCCCTGATGCTTCCGTCTCGTTCCATCGTGGAATTCTTCTGAGCGCTGTAGTTGCCGAAAGATGTAGTAGTGGTAGAAGCTGTAGCGATGTAGTTACCGAAAGCAGTAGTAGTAGAAATTGTAGCAATGTTGTTGCCGAAAGAAGTAGAAGTTGTAGTAGTAGCAGGCACGTCCTTTAGACGTAGCAGGTTTATCTCTTGCCGTTTGAACTATGGCACCCTGCCGATCTTGAAAGTAGAAGTAAGGCTTAAAGGAAGGTCAGTCAGTTCGTAACCACTTCGTCGCCACTAATATGTACGTGAACTGTACACACTCTGACCGGAGGACTAGTCTATTGAACTTAGACTAGCCGAGTACGTAAGGAATGAAGACACGATCGCCTGCTGTCACCTGTAGAGTGGCTTGCTGACTCTGTGTCAGCTGTATTTATTGCCTCTTAGATTGTTCTCGAATGAGGTAGAATCGATTCGGTCCGAGTAGACGTTTCTATCGAATCGTCTGTACGCTTCTCGTACCTTCTCGTACTTACTCTTTTCACTGCACGTCCGCCAGCACGTGGCGCCGAGCCGTCAGCCGTGTGTCTACCTAAACATGCCTAGACACAACAGTGTAGCGTCGAGCCGACAGCTGTGTCTACCTGAATATGCCTAGACACAACAGATATATATATACATATTTCTGAGTGTGTGCTGTTGCTACTATTTTAAGCCACGTATTACGTCTATTACGATATATATATATATATATATATATATATATATATATATATATATATATATATATATATATATATATATATAAATTGTTCTCTATGTCTCTTATATTGTGCATTGTATATTTTAATACAGGATTTTTCTGAATAATTATGTATGTAATTATCTACCCTTTGAAAGCAATAAAGAAGCACTTGAATTGAATTGAATGCATGTGGCCCGGGTCTCCCTTACCTCGGGTGTCCACCGTGGCTGTGCGGGGCGTCGGCCTCTATTACTCTTTGTGTTAGTTCCTCCGGAAAGAGGGAGGGAGTCCAGATGTGTCAAGTTTAAATTTCAGTGCGTTTCCTTGTTGCTTTTTAAAGGCCATAATCAAGTGCTTTGGCTGCACGAAGTCTGAACAAGTGCCACAACAGGTAAGGTTTATCATAATGTCACCACCATTTGTAGGGGCAAACGTGGACGTGTAAGACTGTGGAACTCACGCGAAACGATTAGCTTCACCACGCAGACGCTATCATTGTATTCTTGACTTAAATAAGCTTGACAGTGGATGTGTGCTGAGTATTGTAGCTCTGAAGAGTTTGAGTTTGATTTTGCCGTCGTAGTCGTAGGTTATATACAGGTGGCCGACTCATTAGCCCCTTCGATGGTTGGTGCAGGTACGGGTTAAGCAGGTCATGCGTCTAGGTTAGCAGAGGCTAACAAATGTAGAAAATACTCTGGCGTTGGTTATCCGCACCAATTTTGTCCATTGGCTTTTGAAACAATGGGAGGACCAGGACCGCTTACGCTGAAGTTGATCCAGTGCGTGGGCAGAAGCCTTAACCTTTTTACGGGAGACTCGAGAGCATCGGGTTTTTTAGAGATCCTGTAACAACTACACGTTAACGCGGAGACATTGTTCGCTCCAAAGTGCTAACATACAAAAAGTGATGTCATACATTATGTGTATATATTTATTTATATTAAAACAATTATCTCCTGACATCATGCAATTTAAACAATTTACAAATGATTGAAAATTGTAGTGTCCACCACCCCCATGACCGGCTGGCGACCGTTACGAATTCGCCATTTTCTCGCTCAAATAACACACGCCTGGCTCGCACCAACCGACCATTGACTCATTTATTTGCATATCCTCCTTTTATATTACAGATTGCCCGCGCATTTAGTGCGAACTTCCCGCGTTTTCGCTACTGGCATGGTGGTGGCATCCTCTATTTGGCGCCATGTCTTTAGGCATTGCCGCAGGCAACCGATGCGGTCTATGCCCGCGCTGCTAACGGACGCTGCTTTCCTACAAAAATCAAGCGACACACGCGTGTCTTGAGCCCGGGAATTCTACGTGCCATTGTCGGCGTCTTGCCGCCTCGTCTACGAAGTCAGCTGGTTGTGCACGTGCATCTCCACCGAGGCTATAGCGAGCGCCGATGCATCATTCACCGTACGTATCGCGGTGTGCAGAATGAGTCACGTGAGCCACGAGTCAATTGCCAGCAATCGTTGTGGTGGCTGGTGGTGACGGTGGTGGCGCTGCTGTTGTTGTGGGGTTTCTGGCGACTGCTACCGACTGCTAGGGTGCTTCGGCATCGATAACAACTATTAAATACAACAGCAAGCAAGCAGCAGCAGCAACAACAACAACAACGACGATGACGACGACAACAACAGTGTACCGGCAGCAGAGAGACAGATAAAGAGAGACGATCTAAAGTCTTCGTGTTTTTGTTGTTGTTATGGAAATTCAGCTCGAAGGCTGCGATCGGCTGCAGAACATCAGCAGCAGCAGCAACAGCAGCAGCATCTGCAAGTTCCTAAGATCGTGCACGTGGTTCTTCTACCAGTGGTGCTTGGCTGTGCACACCGTCGCCACACCGGTAGTCAACAACAGCCACCGATCAACCAATCAGTCAAGCTACTAACCAACCAGTCTGTATCACACCACACGATTAGCAGTGAATTAGTTTATTAGTTAGCTAGTTAAGGAATCAGCCAACGGTGGAGGAGGATGAGGAGGTCATATAAATATATATATATATATATATATATTATATTTATATATAAATATATATATATATATATATTTATATATAAATATATATATATATATATATATGCTGCTGTTGCGGGTCGGCGCCAAGTCGAGGCCGTCAACGAGAACGGCTCGACGCCGCTGCACATCGCCCTGCTCCCCGACAACTATCGCGAACAGATTGTTCGGATGCTGCTTGACGCGGGCGCGCACATCGATCGGACAAACAAGCAGGGCGAACGGCCGTATCACATGCTCGACGCAACCCGCGGTGCCGAATTAAGGTCGCTGAAGTGCCGCCTCACGCTCAAGTGCCTCGCTGCCCACAAGGTGAAGTCGCACCACCGAAACTACGAGCGTCTCATTCCCCGCTCGGTCGAAGACTTTATTCGAATGCATTGAGCGGTGTACGCGCTTACGTATGCAAGCAAGCACACATGCATAGATGCGAGCGTGCATACGTGCCAACGGGCCAGTCGGTCGTTATGGCGCAATTAAAATGCCAAACGCGGTGGACCCTCTATGCGCTGCCCTGCTGCTGCTGTCGCCGCCGCCACTTAACAACTGCCACCCAACAATCTCCGCTGTTCATTGTCTGCTGCTGCTGCTGCTGCTGCCGCTGAAGACCCGTCTAGCCCCTAACGAGTCTTTGATGGATGATGATTGGTTGTGGGGTGCCAAAAAACATTTTGGGAGGTTAGTAACGACATGCAGCGAACAAGCGCAAAGCCGCGCCGGCGTGCTGGTTGGTCGAAGAAGACGCCGGACGGACGGACGAACGAACGCAGAAGTGAACCGGACGCAGTTAGACGCAGAAGAGTACGAGCAGCGATATCGATGTGTTGTCGGCCGCTGAATTTTCGAACGCAACGTACAACATAGCCGCCGTACACAGGTATGGCTGGGATAATAGAAGATCTCTTGAAAGCAAACGACGACGACGATACAGGTATCTATCTATCTCCTCCTAGTGACGTGCTGCACCGCTTTGCAGACTGACTAGCTACGCACGCACGCAGAAGCAGCGTTACCGACAAACACTACTACTAGTGAACGATAAACGATACTGAGGAGAAGAACAACTTGCGAATGAACTTCGGTGCAGACACTGATTCTGCTGGGGCAACGCTGATTTCGTGCTATAAACATGGCTGACCACGACCATCGACAAAGGCACGATTTTTCACCGCCATCGTAAGCTGTAAATAAAAAAAAAAATATATATATATATATATATATATATATATATATATATATATATATAAATACATAGTGCGCGCCTACTAGGCGCATTGACCTAGCTGGTCCATTGTGATGTGTGTAACATATATCTAATGTATTATACGGAAAATAAACTTTTATTATTTATTATTACATCACCTTTCGGTACTTTTGATTACATTACCAGTATTGTTTCAAGTTTATTGACTAAATAGTAGGTATTATATTTTGTTACATTAGACGGTTTACAGAAACCGGATTGGAGCATTCAAGTAAATGATATGTTGTGCACTGATGGCCGCAACGTTGACAAGTGCATGATTCGTCAGCTTCATGGTGGCCAGGTCGAACACAAATTTTATGGTGAAAACCATGCATAGCGAATCGAAGGGTAAGATGACGATATGCCATATTGGGATTCTTCCACGTGTCCGAGGTGAGGGCAGGCGTCATAAAGAAGGCTGGATCGACATCGGCTAGTTTCGCCTCTCAATTCTGGATGTGCTGCCTAAATGCCTCAGTGTGAGGCAGGTTGAAGCTTCGCTGCAAAGTTTCTGTGAAGAGAGGTGTTCCAGCCGCCAGGTAGACAAGTCGGTTGCGGCTTGTTCTGTGGACACCCAGGGTACGCTTGAGGAATGCAGCTTTAAGTCTATCGAGATCAGCGAGGTTCGCTGCGCTGAGGTACGGCCATATCACTTGTATTCCATACCCAGCTGTGGGGCCTATTTTTATATCAAAGAGCTGCAGGCTGCCTGTAACGACAGCCGCACTTGTATTTGAATACTGTGAAATGCATAAAACCCTTACGGATTCTTTCTTTGATATGTCGCGTAAAACACAACCCAGTGGTTGTTAATCCAACGCCGAGGTAGTCGAAATGTTTTACGTACTCGACAGGGTTTCCTTGAAGGTGAAGCCCATCATCGCTAGCCAGCCGACCACCTCCCCTGAATTTAATAGCCTTTGTTTTACTCACATTTATAACCAGGCCATTCGCATTCACATACTTCTGCAGAGTTGCGAGCGCCTGCTGGGTGTGAAAACGGCTTCTGGAAAACAGGACCAAATCGTCGGCATAGAGCAACACCTTGACGAACTTGTGTCGTTTGGTGATTATTGATGGTAAATCCGAAACCAGAACAGATAATAGGAGAGGACTGAGCTTGTCCCCCTGAGCAACCCCTGTTGTTTGAACCAAAGGCTCGTGCTCAGACACTCCGTTATCGAGGACAACTGTGCCCTGTTGAAGGATTGAGGCAATCAGCTGAAGAAATGTGAGCGGTACTCCGAGATATGCCAGCTTAGCCACAATCAGTTTCCGCGACGCTGTGTCAAAGGCCGCTTTAAAGTCTACAAAAACGGCGTAGAGCGGTAACCGTTTTTGTGAGAGATTTGCCCGAATCTCGCCGAGAAGCACGGAGCAAGCAGTCATCGTCGACTTTCCTCTTCTAAATCCATGCTGCTCTTCCGGCAAGCCATCCACGTCGTCGAGAAACGCCTCCAGTCGCTTAGCTAATATACTAGCTAAAAGCTTGTACACAACACTTTTCTTCGCAATACCACGCCAAGATGACGAGGAGAGCGGGTTACCTTTCCCTTTCGGTATGTCACTCAAAATAATTTCCCTCCAAGACGAGGGCAAGGATGCATATTCTTGTATCTTGTTGAATAGAGCGTGTATGGCGGGAACCAGCAACATAACTTGGTGCAGGTGTTCATTTTGCACTTGATCTGGACCTGGTGCTTTACGAGATTTTGAATTCAGTATGGCGTTGATAACATCATCTTTAGTTATCTCAGCCAAGATATCCTCTCTAGCTTGCATAGTCATCTCATCCCACACAGATATAAGCTCAGGAACGTTTTCTGGGATGGTATTATCGATTGCGTACATCTGCCCAAAGTACGCTCCTAACGCCTTAGATGGGATAGGGCAAGCGACAGTCCGGGATTCGCTTTTAATCAATTTATACGGTTGTTCATGGCTTCCAGAATGAGACAATTTTCTTTATTTAGAGCATAGTCCCTTTTGGCTGACTTGATAATTTGTTTGTACGTCCTGTTGAGCCATTGATATAACGGCAACATAATGTCTTGTAATCGGAATAGAATATAAGCTTGGACAACATAATGCTTAAACTTACGCAGCTCTGTGTTCACCCAAGGTACGCTGCGCCTGGATCGCTTTTCGCAGACGCTTCGTCGTATGACTGAAACAATTCGACTGGCGTACTCATCAACCGAAAACTCTTTTGGAGGCGGCAAGATTTCTCGGGAACATTGAACAAGACGATTAATGTCTAGCGACTTCGACCATTTTAATCTCCGTTGAACTAGAGATTCCGCCGGCATCCGCGCACTGAGTCCAACCGGAAGATGCGATTTGGCTCCGAAAGCTGTCAGTTGCGACAGCACGCCGTGATACGTCACGGAGGTCTCTTCCATGTTGGTTGCAAATATATCGATTGTTGATCTACCCTGTGGTCCCACAAATGTATGCACTTCCGGAAAGGTGACAAGCCACAGACCTCGATCATGTAAGGTGTTGATCAGCGATCTGCACCTACTATTGCTGAGTTTATCTATTGGGCAGTTTAAGTCACCACAGAGTAGAGTTGGTTTTCGTAGATCAACTGAATCGAGCGACCGACACAGCTTATGGAGCAGATCTATTATTCCCTCCGTGGGACTTGAGTACACGGCAACGACATTACATTTATCGGTACTTAAAATGACACAGTTGTCATCATTATACTGAACTGTTACTTCACCAGATCTGCCATTGTACAAAACAGCTACGCCCCCACTTGGTATTCCTGTTATGCTTTTTGTAGATTATGTCTCAGTTAAAATAACAATGTCAAACGCGGATAATTCTGCGTGCGGGAGAAGATCTAGACCTGTTTTGGCACCCTCGATATTCCACTGCATTATGTTTAATTCCAGCGTCTGCCTCGCACGGGAGGGCGCTGCAGTTGGAATGGGTACTGGCCCATGCCCATCCAGTAACTCTCGGATAAAGCAGCGAACGGATGTATGAGAGGTAGGGGTTGGTCATCATTGGGGGAAACCCCAACAAATTACCCGGGTTACGCTCTCGATTATCATTACGATTGGTCCGAGTGATGTTCGGTCTACATTGCTGCCGCCAGTGGCTGTTGTTGTTTTGCCTGTTGATTCTGGTTTCTCTGTTAATAGTTTGTCGTTGCTGCACCTGAAGGTTTTGTTTGCCATTACGAATCTGGCGGTTTGGAAGTTTCTTGACGTTGTTGCTTGCCGCTGACACTGCTGTCTGTGGTTTGTGAACAACTTTGTTGACGTTGGAGGTCTTCTTCGCAGCAAGGACGGCAAGGGATTCTTCACTCCAACAAATTTACATGAATATCGCACTGGAACGTTCGCAATCTTATTCGCCGAAATCTCGTCGTATCTGAATACTTGAGATAATCCTGTTGCTGCCTGTATATTAGTTATGTCTAAAAACTTGGTCTGTACGTTAAACTTGTAAGCAAGGCTGGCAAGTCCGTTGTTGAAACG
>QVRM01000379.1:0-34842 GCA_003439945.1 Dermanyssus gallinae
AAATTAACGGCATCAGTTAAGTTGTCATCCCTACAACAGTAACATCGACAGCATCAGCGATATCAGCAAAAATTACGGAACAACGACAACAGCAACAGCAACAAACACAACAACAGCACTGCTATACACGACAGCTCGCGTATGATGAACAACATGTCACAGTCCATTCGTCAACCTTGACATGACGACGGGAGGCGGAAAGTGCACTCCTTCGAATGGATATATGTACACTGCCTACTGAACGTATCACCGTCTCAGACGGCACACGAATTAAGCAAAAGTGGCTTTTGTATATCAGTCATCGTGATTTTCACGAAGTGGAGCAATAACGTCGGAAACACTTTTCGACTCAAGTAAAGCAAATGTTAGATCGGCGACCCGCGACAGGATGTTGGTATCTGTTAAGAGCGAAATTAATATTATTTTCTATTATCGCAGACTGGCAGTTGCTCTTGACAATATTGATTGCTGGGGTTCTAGCAGCCACAGATATATGTTTGTTTGCATATAGGCACATGCATGTGCATATATCGCATATATATATGTTTTTTATAGAGTTCAATTTTTACATTTAGCGGCGGGCAACGATTTGACACACAAAATAAATAAGAATTGTATTTTTATATTTGGTTGTATTTTCATTGCTTTATTGTTGTTGCCACTATTAGTTGAATTGCAATACACTGTAGCAATATAATCCAAAATGCAAATACATGGATGTCCCAACTGAGACTTGCGTAGAATTATATATATACAGGGGCGTAACATAAATCTTTTATGAGCTATATATAGAATTGTAGAGCTTGTTAAAGCAATACTTTTCCAATGGAACATGGTCTCTGAGAAGTCTTGTTTTAGAGTGAGAATGAAATTACTACAATTTGTGACACTGGTGTTTTTGCCCGACACAGGAGCTCACAATGTGCAATTGCGAGACGACCAGTTCTCCTATATCGAAACTAGCGCACTGTCGTGTTCGTGAGAAAAGTCTGCTTCCTCCGAAAAACATATAACGCCGGCCAGAAGATGCGACATGGTCGTTAGAACAGAATTCGCAAAAATGAAGTTATTATATTAGCTTGTACACCAAATACCTCAAAATCATCACCCTACGACCACTCACAGCACTTACTCAAAACTAGCACATTTCATGACGCTCGTTGTAGTTACGGGGTAATTTTGATTTTTCGGCGGAATGTAGAGAGTATGTGCATGCATAAATGACTGTGTGGCGACGTTGCGGCTGTCGCGCGACACATCGGCGGTAGTGAACAAATACGTTCTTACCAGACGTGATTTCATAGAGAATTACAGTCTTTGAGGGACAATCCAGTGTGCCCGGTTAGCTTGTATTCTAGTTGAAAAACTCTTAATCGACCACTTCCAATTCCAATTACATGAATTTGACAATGTGGATATCGATTAGTGGGTTTGCCCGGGCAATTCAATTTGCATATAATGATATACGGTAGCCCATGGTTGATCGACTACCACGGATAATCGTAATCGCTTTTCTTACTTTTACTTTTAAAGAAGGCTTCGTTAGAGTTACCTCTTGAACTTTTTTTAAATAAACTGCGAGGGCTTAACGGGGGCAGTGTTAGTTTGATGAATTCAAGCCTAATTGCCAAGCCGCGCTTATAGTGTAAAAATACATAATTCTCAAAGCCGTTTGTTACTGAGCCGTTCTAGCGTCCCGCAGGGCTCTTTCCTACAGACATTCTATTTAAAATACTTGTTTTACAGGTTACGTCAGCTATACCTAGTGAGAGTTCTCTACAAACTCCTTGACGACAATCTAAAAATGTATGGGCCAGTAAATTTTCCTAATGACGTTAAAGCGCTAAAAATAGCTATAGACGCAATTTGTCAATGGTGTAAAGCAAATCGTATGTAAATATCTCATTCTAAATGTACCAACCAGCAATAAACTAACAGCAATAGTCAAGTTCTCACTGAGAGTATACAATAGAACGTTTATTTCCACTTTATGTTGGGTAAGTACAAATGGAAAATACGATATAGACATTGTAAAAAAAACGTACCATTTCTGCAAGTAAGATGACTACGATGCACTCAGAACCAAAATATATTGTACTCAAAAATAGTCACTGTCATTAGAATGTCACAATATTTGCAAATGCATGTGTCACTTAAATTGTAGAAGTCCTCAATCTGACAGAATGTATGGTGAAATCCATGCACTGCGCAACGTACTCTGGGTTAGTATGAATCATTTTTCTTCATACTACTCAGTGAAATGAAGATACGCCGGGGTCTCCAAAAGTACGAACTACTTCATAATCTGTTTTACGAAGGGCGGTCTTTGCTAGCAAATAGACAAACAGTTATTTGCGTAAGTTTGTGAGCGTAATTACGGTATCAGAAAAAGCGGGTCTCACAAATTTTACCCATGGGGGCTGAATTTCGTATAAATCCATAGGCTCTATTTTAATATAAAACTAGCGCTGTTTTAAGTGAAAGCATCTGCAAGCTCTTAAGTGTTGTTGATACATGCATTGCTTTCCGCGTCCTTCTTTTAACGTGCGCAGCAAAAGTTCAGACTGAAGGAGTCAGTCCCAAAAATAATCAATTAAAAATGTTCTACCTAGGTGCCTATGTGTGAATCTAACAGCTCCTGCTCGTATATTCTGAGCGAGCCACTCTGTGTGCTAGCCGGCCTAAGTCTCGGACTTGCATGGCTTCCACTACTCTCGTATTGATTTCGAAGCCGACTTCCCCCACAAAAGCTGCCTACGTAGCTTGAGGTCTCCTAGAGGTCGAACCTGGTCTCGCTGTAGAGTAGAAGATCGTCTACGTACATGAGCGGATGTCGGTTTTGTACGTGGCTCGACAGGTTTGAAATGAGCTGTAGGTCAGCAGAGGGTTCTGAGGTTCTCGTCCTGCGCAAAGCCGATTTTCTCTTCTATACGCGGGTGCCCGTCGGCTAAAATGATTTGATTGGCTCGTGCGTCTTTCCATGAGCTTTGGAGCACGCGCTGGGTTCTTAATCTCGGTTAGCTTGACGCACGTGCTCTTAATCCCGAATCGAATGCGGCAGTCTGCGGCAGTGCCCGGTCAATTTCTGTAAAGAGGCTATAATAAACGTACCGTCATCGCCGAACTCTGAGCTTTCAAAAGCCGTCTTGCGCGTCTGGGGGTGTTCTTTTGGATTCGAAACATGGGGACAAACGGCGATGCCCCGCTGAGACTTTGATTCAGTCAACTCTCACTTACCTTTTGAGCTAAGCCACATACTGTACTGTTGTCACGGACAATTTCCTGTATAAAGGCATCTATAGAAAAGTCTTTGTCCCTGCTAACGTCCATGGGGTATGATAACAGTGACATCGATCCCTACGAGTATGGTGGCTTCTAAATCAGCTCCTTGTCTCAATCGGTGTTTCTCTCGTAAGAAATGCACGTACTTCTATCGTAGAACTTCTACCTGCACCTACCTCTGCAAACAAACCGGCAGGTTTCGTGCACAAATCGTACTCCTCGTGAAAGGCTGCGTTTGAACATACTAGGTAGTGATAACCATGCAATATGTATATGGTGTATACGTGACAACTGTCACATGCAGGACCAGACCAAAGGTGCAAAGCACTGAAAACGTCCAAACCACCGACCTCCCGTTCTGTTCGACTTTAGCTTCCCACTTCAAAATAAAACATTCGTGAGGTACTGTAAGCAACATCTTCAGCTTTAATTGGATTGTTTCAGCAGCCGGTGGACAGCCTGACATGAGATACATAAAGGAGTTCCTTGCTTGGATAGGCAAGCAAAGCACTCGTTTTATACATATATAATAAAAAACACTTTTCGTGCTGGTTAAAATTTGCCAGCATGAGGTGGTTCCACACCCTGTCAAGACCATACATCAGCCCCGGAACAATCTTAAGCATGAAAAGTCTTGCTGCTGAGGAAAAGGACAGTCTTCGAACATTGCCTACTTTCCCGTAAAGATAAACAAGTGCCTTCCGTACTGTTTCATTTATATGCGCTGTAAACGTCGTTCCTGTAAAATAAACCCGAAGGCCAAGATACTGGAAAGTACCAAACTTCGATGGTTGGCCGCAGCAACGTATAACGTCTCTGGCAGCCAATCGACATCCACGCCTGAAGTTTATGACTTTGGTCTTCCTGGTATTTATCTTAAGTCCCTTCAAGACAAGGAACGCCTCTATCACAGAGGCAATGCGCTTGATGACACCTAGGTCGCGATGAGCGGCCACGATATTATTTGCGTACATTACCACCACAACTTTTTGGTCCTCCTGTCAGACTTAACCGACAAGGCCAGCAAGGAGAAGTGTAAACGAGACGCAGCTAAGCGGGTCTCCTCGCGGAGTATCCACATTTTGATTGATCTCCATTACACCCTGCTCACCGTCCACCAACAAAGTGTCCTCCTGAAAAACACTTGCTATTACACTCACGAGAGCTACTCACTCCTGCTTGTTGGAATGCTTCACCAGCAGATGGGGAAGAGCTTGGTCAAGGCCTTGGCGCAGTCAATAAAGACTACATACGGATGACCTTTTGGTTGTGCCACATCGATACCTAAATTGAGAACGTGAATCCCATCACGGGTGGCTCGGCCTCTCTTAAAGCCGAATTGCTCAGGTGGAAATGCCCCTTCAGCCACGTCCTCAATCCGTCAAATAACCAACTTACAACTTCTTCAATGTGCGTTCTGACGCTACTCCACGACAGAGCTTTGGATCCTGTTTGCATCACCATGCCTACTCTTGAACAGAAGAGAAAGCCTGTCGACATGTTAGACCTTAGGCATCCGCCCCTTTTTATAATTTCATTAAAGAAATCACAAGAGTTTCTACCAAGCGAGGGAGTGGCTGGATCCAATGCTCATAGTAGACCTGATCAGGCCCAGAGCTCTTTCTCTTCGGGAGTGACCGTAGGACTTGACACACCTTCTCCACCCCGAAAGGCAGACCCATGTTGTGCTGCTTCAGTGTAAGCGGATGCTGTACGATTGGGGATACGGCCGCAACGTCACGATTGGCCCTTGTAAAAATACTGACCTATTGTTAGCTCTAGTAGCAAGGCTATGGACGGCGTAGTACCCTTGGAGCATCATATCTCCGTGAGCACTAAAAGTTCCACCCCCAAATCAGCGCTGACGCGGGCAGTCTTAATGATATTTCGGAGCCATCGCAGTTTCACTGAACTTATGTTATATGCAGGTGCTTCATTGTTAACGAAACAAGTTTTAGCGTGATTATGTACACCAGCCTCATTATACCTGGGCTTTTGTATTCCAGTCAAGTACGGAAACCCTTTAAATAAGACAATGATAAAATCGATAGGGTGCGAAATTTTTTTCACAAAGTCTACGTTGTAAAACGCCTCATCAACCCAACATCCAGTGTCAAGGTTTAAAATTGTATATTGGATCAATAATTTGCATGAATAAGAAGCTGTGAGATGTTTTACTAGCAGTGTTTGAAGTTATAAGGAACAGTCTGCAAAGCGGACAACTTATAAGCTCACTTGAGCTGGCTCGAACTGAGCGAAATATCCTTCTTTATTATGCGGAATTACAAACAAAGTAATTTTGAAGAAGCTGTTTTTGTATGTATATATGTAACATTATAATCTATTAAACCCAACTGTGGCCAGGATGCCTAGATAATTTCATGATCTGTTTCGGAGCTGTACGGCCATTGAGGTGCACACATCAGCTTAATTCAATGCAGCAACTGTTGAATGGCGTGAACGGCACATACCATATGTGTGTAAATATAAATGCTTCTGTATTCGATGTTAATTTATAAAACGCACGTAGTGTTTTTCTTTCGGAGCTAAATACGTTGGCCCGCCATGTGGCAAGCACCCAGACGCCCCTTGACTAAACCCTACACAAAGACAGTTTACGATTGGCTCGATGGCATTTGTCCCACGAATGGCTCTAACAGAGAAGGGCGCACCATTCAGAGATTCCAGCCATGCTCAGGCAGCACCACTCTAGTTGTGGCCCAGGAGCGCCCGACTAGCGAGCGAATACGACGCATCGGCCCACCATAGAGAAAGCCTGCGCGTTGGTAGTAAAACAAATATGCCTATATGCGCAAGGGCCCGGCAATACCCACGCTCCCCCTACCAGTCAATAATCCCCCTGCCACTGTTTTCCATGCTGGCCATACTGGCCAGAGGTGTGTGTGGGTCGACCAATACCCGTTTGGGCGATACACGAGGTCTGCGTGTGTCGCAGGGTTGCCATCTGTAAACGGCGGCGGTGTTGTCGTCGTCGTCGTCGTCGTCGTGAAGGTGCCTGAAGACGACTTCAGGCAGCTTAACGATGACGACGACGAGAATAACAAGCAAGGTGTCTGGTGGCTGCCCCTCCTACTCTGTTTGGTACTCAGTGGTTCCTGACCACAAACATTTTTATGACGATCGCTGACTTTGGATTAGAAGGAGAGTAAAAAGAACGACGACGACGACGATGAAACAGTCACAGCATAACAAAGATTTAGATCAGGTTGTCGATCACCGTCCGCCGCGCTGCTGTACCGGGCGGGTACTGCGCGGCGGTTGCCAGCGATCGTAATTGGGCGTTGCTTGCCCAGCTGATATCATATTCGACGTCATTGTTATTCTAATCCTAGCGCGTGGTGAGCCGGCACGCTGCTTGACCCCTCCGAACCCCAAGTAGCCAAGCCATAGAGAGGGGGTAGACGCCTCACGGTGCTAGTGCACACAAGCGTATTGGGATGGGCACGATGGCCCACTTGGTCCCTTGTTCTCTCGCACACTGGTCCCCTCTATCTCTTCATTTCGCTCTCTCCCTCTATTCACCCCTCTGACAGTCTCTCTTTCTCGCTGTCTCTTTCTCTCTCTCTCTCTCGGTCTAGCTTTACCTCACTCCCTGTGCGCGCTATGTCGAAGCGGCGGTGGTCGGTTTGGAGCTTCGGCGGGAGAGTCTCGGGCGCGGGCCTCGGGAGAATTCGAAAGTTAGCGCGCTCGTACAGCACGACGGATGTTCTCGGGGGGGGGGGCGGGGGGGTTGTCTGTCTGGTGGTACGTCGGCGAGAGCGGCTTCTCTTCTTCGTGGAGCCTTCGAGGGAGCTGACTGGGCTGAGGAACGCGCACGAGCGGAGGGAACGAGGGAAGCTCACAGAGAAGAAGCAGGAGGCAAGGGGAACTCGCAGCAGCAGCAGCAGCAGGAAAGGGCACAGACGGCCGGCCTGAGGGCGGAGGAGAGAGTGTGTGGGGTGGGCGGAAGGGCGGCGGTACTGCTCGGTCTGTCTGCCTTGTGTCTGTCTTCTGCTGCCGCCTCATCCAAGATGGTAGCCGTCTGTGCCCTGTGTGAGCATGGCGGCCGTGCTTCGAGAGCGCCCTGAGATCGCCTCGATGGCCCCCCGCGTCAGGTTCGTCGACGTTTCCGTCGTCGTCGTCGTCGCCACCGCCGTCGCCGCCTGCGGTCTAGCCGCCCATCTCTGACGTAGGGCCGCCGCTGTGTGATCGGTCAGCGTATAGTGTAGGGCGCCTTCTAAGCCAGGCAGCAGGTGGCTGCAGGGCAGTCGAAACATACATACATTCCGAGGCAGGCCAAACAACGACGTTCGAGGAGGTCGAGTGTTGTTTGTGACCCAACCAACGAGCAGTGGCCGTCTGTGCATCAACATCATCTAGCTGGTTACGCGATCGCTGATTGGTTGAACGAGTGAAGTCTCGTGGTGCTGGTGTATATTTTGGTAGTCGTCGTCGTCGTAGTAGTAGAGGAGTCGGAGTTCTCATCATTTTGATCACCATCATCGTCATTACCACGACCGACCGGCCATCACTATTCATCAACAACAACAACACCACCACCACCACAACAACCACCATCATGGTGGTGGCCCACAATAGTACGCCGATCGAGGTGGGGTTGCCGTTGCAGCTGCTGCTGCTGCCGCTGCTATTGTGTTGGTGGTTTGGAGAAAGATAGGGGCGTCACACAGCGAGCGTAACCAGCCAGCCAGCCGCCAACCAGAGGAGAAAACGCCTGACGAGAAAAACAAACGGAAAAGTGGAAGGTTGAGAATGCTTAGCTTTGCTTGAGTCGTTGTTGTGACCGTCGTCGTCGGCGCCGCCCCTGCCACCCCCGCCGCCGACCCCGCGGCCGCCCCCGCTGCAGCCGTCGAGCCTTGCACTACTTCTACCGCGACTGGTGATTCCGTGGCCGCTACTGCCTCTACGACCCCCACGACCACCTCTATTCATACTCGTGCTACTACTACTACTACTCCAGCTATAGTTACTGTTACTACCTCTGCTGCTGCCACCACCACCACCACCACCACCACTGCTACTACTACAGAAAAAGCCCGGCCCCTTACCCCCCCGTCGTCCGTAGTGGATTACTATTGTGTGGCCTGTGGTTCTGTGGTGGTGGTGGTGGTGGTGGCTCTAGCAGTGGGGGGTAGCAGTGCTGTAGTAGTCGTAGTAGTGGCAGTTTGTAGTTGAGGTGGTAATCTTGGTATTGTGTGGCGTAGCCGTCTTTATCATCATCGCTGCTGCTGCTTTTGCTGCTGCTGTTGTTGTTGTCACTACCACCACCGCCGTCGTCGTCGTGGGGGAAACTGCGGGAGGTTCGGTGGGGGGGCCCAGATGTGTGTCGTCGTCGTCGTTGTTGTCGTCTGAGTGCCTGAGTGCAAGCGTGCGTGCAGGCAGGTGCATGTGTAGTGTGCGTCTAACCGAATCGTCGTTGTCGTTGTCGTCGTCGTCCGCCGCAATCGGATCGTACTTCAATCAATCTATACATTAATTACGTCACCCACCCATACATCTGTCCATCCATCCATCTGTATACCGATACAAGTTCGCTGAAAGGTTCGGTAAAAGGACACAGGCGCTTCACACAACGAGTGAGGATGTCGAACAAGGATCAGGCAAGCTCGACCCGCCACGCGTTCCAGTACGTCGGGCCGTACCGGCTGGAAAAAACGCTCGGAAAAGGCCAAACAGGTAAGACAGGCAGACACCAACTCACTCTCAACAAAATAGCTGCTTGATCTAACAGCTAGTTATTGTGGTAAATACACAGTGTTGTGTGCGTCAACAACAACAACCCAGCAACAACACAACCACAACAACAAAGAAACAGTTATTCTTACAGTGATAGCACAGTTTGACCCTTGTAAAATACGGTCAGCCGTCCACGAGGCTAAGGTTCCAAACAAAGGCCGACCCAATTAATACTGTATGTTGTCGCCGCAAGCGGGTGCTAACGGTAAACGGAACGAAACATCTCATAGCTACTTAGATCACGAGGAGTTCGGCCGCTAAATGCAAGCAAATGTGCTCGATCAAAAAAGGTAACCTAAAAGGCGCCGCTGTTTGTGCAGTATCGAATACCGATCGTTGGTTAGCAAGCCGAGCAATGAAGCTGAATGGAAAATGCACGGACAGACAGTATTTTACGACTCGGCGGCTACAGCATTTCTAGATGAAGCTCAAGGGAGCGACGCGATACGCGAACTGCCGAAAGTCAAACCCGGTCGTTCTATTCGGGCGTTTACGTCACGTCCGGTGGTGACCTTCCATAGTTACTGCTCGTAACAAACGCCAGCAGAAGGGTCAGAAGACGCTGGTCAAACGCTGGTTAGTAAACCGAATACCAATACCAGCGTAGGCGACCGTCAATGATTGGCCAATTTTCAGAACTACAGCAAGGGCTTTGTCATGTGCCAATAAAGTGAATTCGCATCATAACATCTGTTGTTATCGTTGTTGTCTAATTCCTATGGCTGTGTGTGGTGGTGGTCGTCGCAACGACGGAAGACAATGGCCTCTTTCTCAACAGCAGCTGTACGACGATCTAAATGGACGGACGTTACTTGAGCCCCTACTACAAGCCCTGGGCTTGAACTGAAACAATGCCCAAACGATGCAAACGATGACTCGACGTATTGAAATCAGAAAACATGTCACTCGACACGACAGCTGAGCTACAATCGTTAACAGCTGTCTGCAGCCTCTGCAGTGCAAGCCAACAACAACAACAACATTACGCCCACACGCACCCACATAGGAGAGAGGAAATTCGTAATATATTCCGAAATATCCTTTTACTAGCGCTGCCGTATGGTATAATGCATCACATGTGCTGCTGGTACTGCATGCGTTGTTTCTTCACCGCACACACTAAAACGTCGTCGGGAGGCGTCGGGAGGCCATGAACAAGAAACCCGTTAGCAACCACACTCATTCTGTTCTTCGCCAAAAATGCAGGTCCTGTTCCTGATCTATCTATGCTAAGACGACTTAGTCACTGATGCAATCAACCAACCGACGCGTGGGAAAACGGGGGATAAACTGGTCGCTTCTAGTCAAAGTTACTCAACATAGATACGGTGTTGTTACTGTGGTTAACTGCCGCTGTCACTGCGCCGGTGTTACTCTCTGTGTGTGAATTATATTTCATTGGCGACTTTGGCCTGTCTTGGTTCTTGAGTGACTCCGGATCTCATGAGCTCGGAGAGCAATATGGCTTACGGGACGAGATTGTTATGTGGAGCGAGCGCTCGCAGTGCACGTGACAAGCTCTGCGGCGAACAACCACATGGCACATACTGGTGCATACTCGTAAATCGTGTTGAAACGTCTAGACGTCTTTCTTTTTTTTTAAATCTTTTAGCCATTACTAAACGTAGTTTCATTCCGTTGTTACCATACCGAGTTATGTGTTAAAAAAACAAGCGCATTAAAGCATTTAGCTTTAAACCTAGCCCTGGGCGGTTACTATTCTGGAGCACTAATCGCGCGTATGTATATTTAGAACTTCTCGTATGAATGCAGTAGACCATCGTCTACGCAGATGCCTACATTCTGGCAAAAGTTAGTCCTACTACTAATAATATGCACCTCGTTCGACCTTTCCTGACGAGACGCGTGCTTCAAAATAGGGTAATAATTCATGCTCGGTGAATACTTGCCTTCACAACTGTGAGGGCATGTAAAAGAGCGGTAGCAGTGCCCGCCTAAAATACCTTAGCGTCTAAGAAACGATGTCCAGCCCACACCTTTCCCTATATTGACACACTAATCGAGATGTGTTCTATATGAGAGACAGGCACAGAGACACATGACAACTGCGAGTAGTCGAAAACCAGCAAGAACCTTTTTCCAAAAT
Organism: Dermanyssus gallinae; assembly: GCA_003439945.1. Taxonomy (NCBI): domain Eukaryota; kingdom Metazoa; phylum Arthropoda; class Arachnida; order Mesostigmata; family Dermanyssidae; genus Dermanyssus; species Dermanyssus gallinae. The sequence continues at coordinate 11,147 of QVRM01000379.1, forward strand.
CTGTCGAGACAGCGCTCGCCCTGCACGACACTACGTCTTCGAGTACTCGCCATGCCCGCCGTCATAGAGAAGCCCCGTCACTCAGGTCAGGCGCCTGCATTTTAGAGTAAATTATTAATTGAGTTAGTTACTACTCCTCGATTTCAGAATAATTTATTAGCTGATTTACTACTCGATTGCAGGGTAAATTATTAACTAACGTACTAAGTCATACCACCGCTGATTGGTCGGTAGACATGAATGTGCGATTCGACGAAAGTGCCAGTCAAACGACGACGATGATGACATATTATTGTTGGTTGTCTCGTGGAGGCGGTGTCACCTGGCAGGGTAAGCAAAACTATCCATCTGGCATTATTATTATTGATACTTACATTGACACCGCTATCACCCCGCTACCCGTGTTGTGTTTAACAACGCAGTGGTCAGTTAGTCCGTCCGATTGGTGACTGCAGTGACACAAAAGGAAATTGAGCCATGAGCAACAACAAAAACAACAACAACGACGACCGTAACTAAAAATCGTGAGCAAACGCGAGGACGCAGAGATGGGGTGCAGAAGTAAATACGACCTGTGATTTTTAGTCAGTGACTCAACAAGTGAGGCTGCAGTCGCCTGAGTGACTTCATTGACGTTGACAATCGTGGCGACCGCAGGACGGCCGTTTGCTGACAGCAGCACTGAGTTACGGCCTTGCACCCAGCTTTTCATCCACCATGTGGTGGCTCCGATTTACATACACCTTCTGCTTCGCCGCCGGTCCAGCTGGTTTGAGCCATCACGCAGCAATATACACGCGTGCACAACTACAGACCATGCATCCGCAAGCACATATCCAACACAAGTGAAACGCAAAGCCTGTGTGTGAGTTTCTTGAATCCCACTGTCAACAGTAAACAAGAACACTCTGTCCCGTGTATATATATATATATTCTTTTTTTGAATAATGGACTTGAAGCTAGTAGATATATGTACACTTAATCAGCCTAAAATATTCCGTTTTACAAGTGACGCCAGCGATACACTGCACCGTGCAGCTAATGGCTTGGCATTTCTCGCATGCTGGCCCACAATACATGCAGGCACACAGGCTTGTTTGATAGTATAGTTGTAATTGTTGGGGTTCACGGTGAGCACTTTTCGCCTTACTGACACAATTGTTTGACATCTTAGTGAACCCTTTTGACATCGCAGCATCATAGATTTGCTCTCGCGGAGCACGCCAATAATCAGGGCTGCGTCTGTGATAGTGTTAATGTTGCAGCGGCCTCCGGCAGTGCGTGGCAGACAGAAGACGACGGTAAATATCGTATAATCGTATATGAAGATATACGACTAGAGCTATCTATGTGCTATGTGATATAGGAACAGAAGACGTAGCTTTTCGTCATAGAAGCAACGTGTTGGTCATTTGAGGGCTGAGGAAAGAACAGACAAGTGTACACGACTCGAAGATTTATTTTCTTTTTTTTTTTTTGTAAGGCAATTGCCCGTGTACGGTTTATTCATGTTATGGCTAATTTTAATCCACTCCGGCATTTACCGTGTCTAAATTGGAAACGAATTTAAGACTGGCCGGTCTGGGTTTTGAACCCAGTCCTCCCGAATGCAAGGCAAAGGTTTTGCCACTAAGCCATCTTGCTCGGTAGATGTTCCTGTGATAGAACACCGCTATCACAGATCATCTGATTGGCCGCCTTCTAGATATCACTGCGTCTAGCCGGTTTTATTCTTCTTCCAGCTGATGCGAGCATGGCGCGCCGTGTCCTCTGCTCGAAGTGTTCTATTGAACCTATCTATCTGATGTCTTACACTGCAGACAGTCCCAGTGCTCGACTTGCGATTCTAGCGGTTTATCGAGTGTACCATGCCAAGAATGCTCTTGTGATGTATTTCTCATGGTGGGTAGCCTTGGCGTATGGCGGATGCCATCTGCTAAGCTTCCTCCAAAATAGAGCCCGTTCTCAGCGCTCAGCGACCCCTCGCAGAGGCACCAGAGGCCCGGAGGCGGCTTAAGGCCTGCTAAACATGCATGCATTCAAAACACCCGCTCGTCGGTACACGCGCGCACCTTCACGCGAACACCAGAGGTCAGCCGTCTAACTTTCATACGTGATAGCAAGTTACCTTCATCCGCGAGCTCTACGTGACAGCACGTTGTCACGTCCCTCCATCACTCTGCTGCCGGTCATAAACACCATGGATCAGGTCTCTGTTCTTCGTTGTCGTCGCTACTGTCGACACTCTCATATTCGTGGCCGTCCTCATATTGCAATGGGTACAGTGTACAAGTAAAAAAGGAAGAGATTTTGCTGCAACTGTTACTACTGATGTTGCCGCCGCTATTTTTCTGCTACTGTTGCTACTGATGTTGCAGCCGCTATTTTTCTGCTACTGTTCTTCAACAACGGTCACTGTTCGAGTTGTTGAGACTAGGACAGCACAACGGCACCAGCTTGACCGTTGTCCAGAGACTGGGTCTTACAAGCCAACCACCACCAGCACACTACAAAGCAGCCGAAGCATGAATCAAACACTCATCCATAGAGCAGAGGCAGAATACTAGAATGGCTGCGTACGTGATTCTTGTTATTCGTGTCGTGAGTCGTGCAGTTGAGTCACGACAACTGTCATTCGATTGATCTACTGCTTATTGACTATTCACCTGAAGAGCTATACAATCGTGGTTAACAAACATTAGTAAAACATGCCGCTATATATATGTATATATACATATGTTTGTATGCACGCGCCACATATTTTGTACAAAAAGTTGTTCATCACTACCTGAGGGTAAGCTAGTATATATATATATATATATATATATATATATATATATGCTTGTGTGTGTGAAACAGTGTTTAACTTACGACCACTAACTAACATACTAACATTATTATGATAATGCCGGCGGAACTGCTGGCTATATCAAACATTTGAGCAACGATAAAAATAGCTTGTGGTATCACAAACATAGAGCGGGTGCCTCAACATCGCGCCCGTCTGCTATGTTTGATGTGCTGCGACAGCCAAAAAATTGGTCGCTTCGTCGGCAAAGTCTGAATGTGATTGATTAGTCCAAGATTAGACCAGTCAGGGGCTGTGATCATCGCGAGTGGTGTCGCCGTCGGAATAAACGACTTATCTGATTATTTACACGCCATAGCTATGATTGCCCAATAATGACCGTAAATATATGCAAATACACATGCATTTATATATACATATGTATATTTATATATATATTTATGTGTATATATATGTATATATATATTTATGTGTATATATATGTATATATATATTTATGTATATATATGTATATATATATATATATATATATATACATGAATATATATATATATATATATATATATATGTATATATATTTTTTTGCATATACATACATATAAAGCGCCAGTCAAATCGTGCCTAGAGCACAGATATTTATTACATGCATACAGTGCTACTCCAAACAATCATTAACATACCACTTTTTTCTATCACTTGTGTCCAAAGTTCTATTGATGAGAAAATTCTATCCTTCCAGAATTTTCCCTTCGTAGATGTTAAAATTAATCAAAGTGGTTTTTGATACCCTCGAAACGCTCGAAGTTCTCTTTCTTTTAGACTATTCTGAAATGAGCGGACAAAATGATAATCCAAAGGGGCAAAATCAAGACTATACAACACAACATGTGTGGTAAAACATTCCACGGGAAACAGAGCAACTTGCAGCAAGTCACTACGAATGTATGCCGGGCCGTTGTCATGACAGAATACGACTCCTCTCTATGATTATCACGACTTTACTATGATACACAGTTTCAGTCCCGTAGACACCACAAAGGTCTACCGTCGAGGCATTCAGTCCTTCGTCAGCGCAAAATAATTTTCACTTCTTTCACTTCACGTGATTTCACCTCTTCTCGCAATAAGCAAATTCACGTAGTTGCCATTCTTCCTTACATCACAAAAATACTGCGTTATTATATCGATATAGTGGTGTACATATACATTGATATATAAGATACGTTCACTAGTGTCTGATTTACCAATCCACGAACATATAACAATAGCGAACGAAGGTTGTTAATAAGACGCGCTCACGTCCACCAGAATCCGCTGAATAGAGTGGAGCTTGGAGCCAGCCCTTCCTTAGAGACGCAATATATGCATATAGACGATAGTCTGACACCGGTGAGAGCACAATGGCCTTCTTCCTTTGTCTGAAGCCGTGTTCAACCTATATATATATATATATATATATATATATATATATATATATATATATATATATATATATATATATATATAGCTTTAAAAAAAGGCTAAATATTTGGCGGACTAAAAAACTCAATGACTGAACGCTCGCACAGACATTGACATAGTATCTCCTATACTGTACACCACACCTTACGCCGAACCAACTTCTCTCACTGCTGCATAGGTAAGATGCTTCCAGGCTAATACCCCTCATAAAGATAGCGGAAAGTTCAAAGGAAATGCCTTGCAAAGACCGGCAGTATCCGATCGTGTTATTGGAACGTGGAGTGGAATGAAGGGAACTCTAGTTGGCCGATATATTTAGGAAATACTAGACTAACCCAAGAAACCAAATCGTCTATAGAGGATCATCAATACAGTGACTAGTGTACCAAACGTTTCTTGGACATAATATTTACGCCTTTGATTGAATCTCGGCGGAGAGGTTTAGTGGTGCGTCAGCCCGGCGGGCTACTCTTGGCCAGCCGAAGGGATATTCTCGGAAAGTTGGTGAGAAGTAATATCTGTGGTTTTCGACTTGTTTGTACTGTTAGACAGGGATCACTAGGACTATTTGACGCTTGCTGGCCCTAAAATGTGATTTTTGCGATACGACCACAAGTCACACCTAACGGTGCGAGGTCTTGTCGATCAAATTAACACTTCAGAAACAAGCAAGCCGCTATGGTCTAGCCATGTTTTACTCGAGCCAGGAGAAGGCAGCTAGCCTCACTCACTGAAAATCACAAATGAAAAATGGTGCAGCGAGATCTCATGAAGTAGTCGACAGGTTTGCTGACATTCCTCATTTGGACGAAACATAAACCCCGGTGGCTAAGGCGTGGTTTGTATCCGTGCGTCCGTGGTTAGTTAGGCAGGGTCCTCTAACCTGCAGGCAGGATGGCTAACAATGGCCGAGTGTTGAACATCATCTTAATGACGACGCCAACGTCTTGCAAACATAATTTCAAACCTCGACCTTTCATTGGCGATCGTGTCGACACAAAGAAAAGACCACACCGTGCTAGTAGCCAACAATGAACGAGAGGACAAGAAACGAGGCTGGCAGTCGAATCAAAGGCAGCCGGGGAGTGCTCGACTTCTGCTGCTGCTGTTGCTGTTGCTTATACCTAAACTAGTTTGACCGTCAAGTCACGTTTAATACACACCCGAGCAAATGTATGTTACGGGTGCCGCCAGTCCTCTACACAGCAGTTACGAATTGCTTCTCCTCAACTCCGTTGTACACACAGGTCACTAAACGACAACCAGCTGTTCAGAGGTTTCAGCGTGACAACGTACTTCAGCATCCCCCCCCCCCCCCACACGCAATTGGTGATATGTGAGTCCCGTACCATTGTACCACTGTCTATTACGCGTTTGGTTAGCCATCGGCAAGAGAGACGGCGAAGCATTTTCGTCGCCACGCCTAACAGAGACAAACTGACAAATGTTGTGCTAGTTAACTGAGAAACTCTCTCTCACATAAAACGTTTGGTAAAAGCGAACTTACGTGCTATTTGTTCATTGCAGTTACAGGCAGTTGTTTTCCGAGTTTCAGCTCGTGTTATATTGTGTTCTTCTTTTTAGGTCTTCGTCAGCTCTATCCTTTCCGGTAATAGTGTGAGGCGCGTGCATTATTTTTGTTCGTTTTGCATTCGACTTTTTGATGCTTTTTTTAGACGAAAATTGTATATTACACTGCACACTTATTCAATCTTATTGATGGGTAGTGTGGCTGGCTGCCTAGGGCCATGTGTAGTACCCACTATAAGCAGGTCTTCTTCCATTGTTCGGCGACTTCTTCCTTGGTCATAATCTGTCGGACAACGTGGCTTATGTATATGCACGGTCCCTGCCGTCTTTCTGTCGTTCTATCTAGGTCTTGTTTTGTTTCTTTAAGGCTTTGATCTCTGAACACTGAATGTGTTCTGCCGCTTCATCCTGTCATCACAATCACAAATTAGGTAGTCAGGTAATCGCCTCTTGCATGCGATGCAGATGCTGCTGAAAGCATGATCGTGACCACTAAACACCTGAACTTAAAAGTAGGTCATTTTCCACGGGACCCCTCGTAATCATGTTAAATGCCTGAATTTCATTGGTATATCTCTAACAGGCAAAATCAGTATTTTATAGGCGATTGATTCTTATTAGAGCAAACATCGCTGCATCAGTGACATTCTGACAATTCTGACATCCAAAGCCTAGGTTTTGCATGCGTAAACATTCAAAATGCGGGGGGGTCGCTGTATAAGTTGCAATACGATACTAAGTCTGTTAAAGCTCATGGCAAGCTCGCCGTTTTTAGGAGGACTCCCGTCATGCAACTCACGTGCCAACGCTGAGCCGAAAAGTTTCTTAGTAGTGCTTTTAACTTTGTCGATATACCAAGGTCTACTTTAAAGTGACACTTTTTGGTAAAAGAGAACGCCCTCAACTGAAGATTCAACAAAAGCCAGCGGTTACCACTGCCGGAAGAACTTTTTGATAGACACACAATCAATCTATGAATATGCAAAAGGCTTAACATCACGTCTAAGCTCTGTAATTAAGCGTTGGCTTCTAATCGAATAGACCACTTGCAAATTATGTAATTGGCAGTTTGGTCGTCACCGTTCACAATAAACTTTGGATCTCTTGAAGAAACGTCAGCAGAAAAGGTTCAGGCAGTTTCCATAGTCAACCCTATGGTGAATAAACTCATTAAAAACACAAACTTCTGTATATTACACGCAAATTATATTTGGAAGCAAGCCTTCGCGTCCGTTTTTACTCTTAATGATATGCTAGTAACTCCAAATACAGAAAAGTGCTCGCAACGGCAGTCATGAAAATATAGTGCATACGTTGTCTTGAAAACCCTTTAGCTGATTACTTCGTTATGAAAACCACTGGCGTTCTCTTATGATAGCTCATAGATAACATGCACGCTAGCTGAGCACCACAAAGGCCTCTCAAAGGTCTTCAGTGCGGGTGGAAACGAGATTAGTTCATTGGACAACATGCCATTATCACTGTGTCCATTGTAGATGTTTATCCTTTAGAGCTTTGGCAAAGTTGAGAAATTGCTTGTACTGTCTCAGCCTCGCATACATTTTGGTTACATTTGTATATAATAGTTCTAAGTATGGTTCAAACTACACGAAATTGGTGTAACTTAAACCATGATTAGACCTAATATCCACGTGCATCATTCGGGATGTGCAAGCGGACGCTTTCAAATTTTAGGTCACGTTTTGTAATGTTAGATCCGCGTATATACAGGAAATGGGAACTCTTGTTCTTAGCAATACTTAAAACTTATACGGATCTACTATATTATTGTATTGCATAACCTAAACAAGAAGGATTAGTGGCATAGTCGTCCTCACGTTTTGGTAGGCTATGAGTTTACATCCAGGTTCACTCAACTTCTCAGAGCGCCTACTTTGTGTAGGGAGATTGCCGCACTTGGCCACTATCGATCATGGCTATCATTCAAAAATGTGTATCTCAATATTCAGAAGATATGTGCCACGACGATAATAAGGGTGTAGAGCCGACCAGAAACATCTATCGAGTTCTACATATGTCCAGCGATGTTTTCGAAAAAGGCGTTTGCGTATTCCACTAATTAATTAGTAAGCTAGCAGCGTACGAAGTGGAGCTTACCTTGACTCACATCAGCGATATTAGTGTGTAATTCTGTATGTGTGGAACTACACATTTGGTCAGCCGTACCTGTATAGTTGAATTTGATTGTAAAATGAAACGTTCATTTTGTGTTTATTCTTCGATCATGAGCTCGTTAGTTTAGTTTACACCTAGGCTACTTCTCTTCAAATCGTAGAAGGCACTTTCGTGCCTACTAGAGTTAATACTTCAAGCTCTTTCTTTTCTATCATTATTGCTCGTTTCTCCCATTCCTGATACCGCTTTTGTGACAATGTGGCAAATTTTTGTAGAAATGCCTTGTCCGGCCGTCTTAACGTAGTGGCTGAATGTTGCGTCCAGGAAGCGCATGATTCCCAAAAGAAACGCAATGTGCTGTTAAACTTCAATAGAGATATGCTTGTGTAAACGTGTGCGTAAAGGCACGGTTTAGACTGACGACCAAAACAATATGTCGCGTTGTATTTATACCATAGCTATAGCACGTGTCATCACAAAATAACTCGTATCGGACAGCCGGAAAGCTAAGCATCTTTCGCGCTTATTGTCGCCTACGATCAACGAGGCAACCTATCCGGCAACCTGCAGACGATCTGATGACGAAGAAATCAGCCCGCGTTGACAACGGTGTCTTGTACACCGTTGACATTGCGGCTATTGTCGGTCTTGTATTATAGTACCCAGTATCGACTGATTTCGCCTCGCTGACAGCTAATTGTTTCTATGGCTAGACAACGCTGAGTTTTCATTATTTTGGCGAGCTTTTTGACAGCCAAACGTAAACTAAGTTGCCCCTGGCTGATCTTGGCTCTGGAAAGGGGGGGAGGGCACAGCTTTGCCCGATCCACAGGTCGCACTCCCTCTTCTGCGCGCTTGTATTTGTGAGGTGTTGTGAAACCCCCATGTAAAGGAAAGAGGTTTCCTCCCAGTTGACAATTCAGTCGTCTGCCAAATGACGACAAGTGTACGTTCATCATTTTAGGTTGTCTTTGAGCGTTGATATATATGTATACCTTTGTTCCCCGCCTTCCTGCTGTGCATATGTCAACAAACAAGTAAAATAGTAATACTGAGGTCATCGTAAGGTCATCGCGTATCTCAGCGTGTCGAATCTTGTTGGTGTCACAATGGAGGTGGCGATGGCGACTGTCGAATAGTGTAATTCGACAATTCTCAACAGCAAACAAATATTTCATTCCAATTCTCCCGAGCATCAACAAATCATGTCTTCTATTCACACTGTTTGAGGTACCGTGTAGCGACCTGACTATCATACCTCACAGCATATATCGCCTAACAAGCTGGTAGATAGCGCTAAATAGTAGTGGCGTGCTGGAGACGGGTCGGGCCATCGGCGGCCACCGCTACGCTTTTTACTGCGTTTTTTTTCTTCATGTCAACCTCAGTGCTTCATCTGCACACGCTGTGTATAACAACTGAGAACGAATTGGTTATCAGTTAGAGCTAGAACGAGCGAGGGAGTGCGTGTGTGCAAAACCTCACCAATTTAGGTCAACAAAAAGCGTCACCAATTTACGTCAACAATTATTTGTGATGGCTTGCGATTTTATGATAGACGGCACCCGTCACCAACAGATGTGATCTTTTTGATATATATATATATATATATATATATATATATATATATATATATATATATATATATATATATATACAATAAAGCTGTATTGGGATTATTTTTCGTATATACATATCTACAATGCATTATCGGAATATCTTTCTTATTGATTTTTCTTCAATTAGACGTGCCGCATTGCGCCAGAGTTGCCAGTTCCCTTTAACACATTGCACTAATGTGTCTCTTGAACTAAACTAGACAACATTCTGCCTGTGCATTTATTATATTTGCACGAATTAATTTTTAAAATAGCTTTACTCAGCAATATATATGCAAAGCATTTTGTCTTAGGCGAGTTTTCTTGAGTCCTGCGCCTTTAACACGGGCCGGGCTATAATTTAGGTAAGCATTTTAATATTGCTTATTTGACAGTCATGAGCTAATGATAATAATAAAAATAATATTATTCTCCACTTTAACAGCAACACGATTGAGGCTTTTCTGATCAAGACGATATTAACTACAGAATAATTTTCTCAATTAACAAAACCCATTTCCCATCTTGTACATATTTAGACACTATCTAACCGATAAATATTCAAGCAAACATTTATAACTGGAAAGTGGCAAGTGTAGTTTCGGCCTTCTGGCGGAGCTGCTTAGCTGACTTACACGTGGGAAGAGGTAGGCTGTACAGGTACGCCTGCTGGGTGCATCGAAGGACGCGGACTACCTCACAAATAACGCCGTCTCGTGTGTTCCATTGAGACTTAGCTATTATTATTATTATTTGCAGACAAACTGAGCACCCAAAACCTTCTACACAAGACCTAGACCAAGATCTGGTTGGGCTATGTGCAAAAAGCATGCCTAATAATTCCTGGGACGACCATGAGGAGAGACGGTCGAGACATAAGGAATAGCGATTGCCTATATCTAACGCCTTACCGAATATAAAAACCGGCCCCGCTATTATGATGATGATGAATTACTGTTGTGAATTTGAACAAATCAACGCGCGCAACGTCTGTCGCTTTGCATATCTTTGTCGCCTGCGGCTACTACCACCACCGCCGCCGCCATCATCATCAAGGCAACCGCTGCATACACACTCGTACAACTGTAACCACGAGAAGAACACATTGATCACCGCCTCTGCTATACTGTAAAATATGAGCAAAATTAAAGTGTCAACAAGTTTACGGTATACGCACCAGTGGCAGCGGTAGCCGTGGGCAAAATACTTCACTGAGTGGAGGAATTGCTCAAAGTTCCACGGCGCAGCCGTCGCTAGAAATATTACCTCTCCGTCGCGGGGAGCAAGAGTCTAGGTCGCGCCTCAACTGAAACAACGGAAATAAGCGTCTACTTACCGTCTAAGCGTAGACAAACAGCCGTCTACGACCGACCGATTGATTGACCGTCCGTCCATTAGATAAATAGGTTTTAGTATTTCTATGGGTAGTTTACAATTATACTGAGAGATTCACATCACTGTACGTTGTCAAAACATTTTTTTTTTGACCACTTGCAATCTGCAAAACTGCAAAATCGTCGACCAAACAAATGTATCCTCGTCAATCGATTGAACGTCAGCGTGCGTTGCTCTTAGATGGACAATAAGTGAGTCGTTCTGTTCAAATATCTAGCACCGTTTTGCTACTATCGTAAGCAAATTTAACCATATATGTTTACACATATGTGCTGCTCAGGAGTGCATATCCGTCAACCTTAGTTGCGTTCTTCAGGGGAAATACGTTAATACAGGTGGGTACACGACACCATTACTGCTACAAGACGGCATCAGACAAACAGTAACATTTAGGCGAATCAGGCATTTTGGCCAGTTTAGGCGCATATTCGGGTATTAGTGGAAACGACAGCTTCATACGGGGCGGATATATCCCTCGAATCTTCAAGACAACAGACAAAAACACATAGCTCTGTTTCGACGTCATATTTTCCGCTCCATTGTTGTACGGCTGTTACTTTGAGGAATATTGGATATCGAGTAAGCTGCCTGCCCTCAACCGCATTAATAGGATCATCGGCAGGCAATCGCGGCCATGGCGGCGACGGGATTTGAAAATTAGCAAGTCGAGAGCAATAAATTGCCCGACGTAACCATTCTTATCCGCAATTGGCTGGGGGTTCAGCATTGTTTGGGTAGCTTCCTGGCGAGGTAGCTGTTCTATCTGGCTGCAGACTGCAGACATGTTGACGCGGTATTACGTCCGCATTGTCGAAATTGTCGTATCGTAGTGTTGTTTTTGTTGTTGTTGTTGTTGTTGTTGTTGCTGTTGCTGCTGTTGTTGTTGTTGTTGCTGCTGCCGCCGCCGTTTTTGTTGGCATTCTCACGGCAAACTATGACTGAGCCCTGAGCGTACTAAATTATTTCGATGGCAAACTATGGATCTGAGAAGATGACATGTGGATCAAAGAGACCAGGTGAAGGGTGAACGAAATAGATAGACCACCTCCCGATTCCTTTTACCAGTATATGTCCTAAGATGTATCTCGTCCAATTATTCACTCTAACAATCCGACATCGTTGTTCGAAGTTTTCCCTGATTCCCAGCGCCTAACCTGTACGCCGAATAGTGTGCTTTTTACCGAATATTTGTAGAAGTAATACCACTTTTACCGAATATTTGTAGAAGTAAGACCATATTTATATCCTCGCTTTGTGGACAATCCCATTGTCACCTCGATGACTTATGATAAAGGCGAACGTGTATGCGTGCTGGATAAGTGAATGTTTATCTAAACACTGCTTTATACCAAAAATATATACATATAGGTAAGCATAGTGAAACTCTATTGTGTACATTTCAAATCGTATTTAATATACGCGTACAATTAAGAAATGAGAAACTACGCGAGTACTGCAAAAACCGAAATAAATAGTATTAAATTTACATACTGTAATATTCTTCAATAATTTGATAACATGATATGTCATGTATGAAACAGCTTGAAACAGCATTTAAAAAAATGCTTCAACGCCATTTCACGATGTATTCTGTCGATATATATATATATATATATATATTTATATATATGTATATATATATGTATATGTATATTTATCTATATATATATATATATAGGGTAGCATGCTTATTTGTATGGGCCATATAACTGCAATGTGAGCTGTGCTGAAGCCTGCACGTCATTGCAACGTAGTACGCTACTTCAAGCCTATCGGGGCGCTAAAAGCTTATGACCACCCAACCCGTTGAACGTAAACACAGCCTCTTTCATTGTATATGTTTACTATCGGAACTTCGTATCATGTATCCTCGTGTACGACGTTTTCTCTCTTTTTCTCGATTTTCTATTAGTAAATTGCTCCTGGTGCCGCTTGCTCGCAAGGCACACGATCAAATTTCTTAGACGTCTTGCGATGGTTCCTTTTAGGCGAGAGATAAGCGCGATCGCGGAGTCAAGAGGAAAGAGTTAGCTATTCTGAGGAACTTCCTTTTCAATCGGAAGAAATTACTTACACTCCACAGACTGCGCCGGTAGTGGCCGTGGGAATACCACACAAAATACCTTGAGGCCTTTTCGATGATCTGAAGGACACTGTAGACATGCGGAAAGCAACGAAATAATAAAGTTGAAAACGATGGAAAGAGAGAAAATGGAGTAAAATCAATGTATAGGTGTTTTCCCGGTCGAGAAGGAGGGATAGATGGCAATAAATAGCGCAGCAGTCTAGAGGACCTTACAGGCAGATAGTGTTGCTGAGTGACAGCGTTAGTGTCTTAAGGCAGGGCAGGAATTTCTTAAGGTAGCGTTCTACCAAGATATATACTTATATATAGAGAGAGCGCAAATAAAGAGAGAAAGAGAGTAGGTGACAATATAGCCTCTCCTAAGGGCAGAAATTGTCTAGCGGTTTCTCACAATTGTGGGAGAGAAAATTGCGAAGAGCAGACACATCAGAGAGAAGGCAATAAGGAGCTTGCAGAGGAGACTGAGGAGAAGAAAAAGCAGGAAGAGGTGTCTTTTTGCCGCCCTATTCCTGCGGGAAAACTAGCCACGACCCTGATGAGGGCATGCGGGCGAACGTTACTCGACGCCTGGCTCAGTTCGGCCCGGTCCAGCTCCTCTTCTCTTGGAAGACGGCGCCGCCGCTATCTGCGAGTACCAGATGGGATCATTGCTTGCTGCCGTCTCCCTCTATCTCCTTCGACGCTTTCCTCGCCTGCTAAAGAGGAGCTCGTCGAAGTATCTATGGGCCGGCCGCCAACCCCAGAGAACAAACCCCCAAGCTACCCCTGACACCCCCCTAGGCGTTCTCCTTGCGCGGCCCTCGACGGTGGTGGCGTCGCTATTTTCCCTGTGTTGGTTTGCCTTCATCGTCTATCTTCAGGTCGGTCTAAATGAAACAACATTCACGGTTTCCTCGCCAGCCAGTGCGTAGAGCAGCTTGGATCTAACTGGGCTCGAGCCGGCTAAAAGCGTTTGGGCGCGGAGCAAAATGAACACAAAACGAACTGTGGGGTGGTGAGGAAGCTGCGAACGAACACGAGAAAGAGGGGATGGCGGACGGGGGCAGATGGTGGTAGCAATCAAACATGTCTTGATGCATTCATTAGCTTCCTTTGCGTCGTCAGACCGCCGCCTGAAGCGCGCCTGCCCTTTCGTGGGTGGTCGCGATGAGGTGCTACTGCGGTCAGGTGGGGTGCGGTCGTTACCCGGCAGTTAGATACTATATGATCGGCGGGGAGGATCACAATGCTGATTATCACAATTCGCTGGGCCGAGCACAAATTATCATAACGGAAACAAGAGCACACCAGACAACTCCGTACATGAGTACAATATGGTCGGTGGATAGTTCAGCACTATGGAGCAACGCAACCGATGTGCTAACGTTCTTTGGTGTCGCGCAGAGAACAGCGACTTACTCTAAATGAGCATATAAAAGACTTAGATAATCACAACGGAAAATGTATTCATATAATTGGAATATTATAGCAATCATTCACCATGAATTTCAATTTTATTACGTTTATTTTAGAGTTTTTGTTGGGGGCACTTAATAGAGCAAATATGCTCGAGTGAAGTTGTGAAAGACGAGATCTGTGTACACACGCATTGTACGCAGACACCAAGCTCGATAGTTGGGCTAAATGCGGATAATGCGGGTTCCCAGCGGAATAGAAGAAGAAGACGGGGCCCCTTCACTACATATACCCTTCTGTGGCACGCTTGGCATCGTGTGTGATTTTGCTAGGCTAGAGCTAAGGCATTCTATGGGATTTCTCAGGTCGTCTCAGAATTACTTAATCCAACTATGCCAACGGTTCTTGCCCTCATGTTTGCCTATTAAATACGCGACAATACTGAAGCTGCGCTCTAGCTGCCCATGATAGGATTGAACTACCTGTTCACCTAAGTGGGTGTAATAGCCAGCGCAAAGCATCCGAAAAACAGATACTGCCCTTTTTAGCCAGTCGACCTACTCTTTAGGGAACAATAAGAGCTTGCAACAATGTCCACGCAATAGGGAGTGCACTGAGGCTTTTTTTCCTTTGTTCTTCGTCTACCTCAGCTGGCAGGTGCGAACCGAGGGCGTCGATTTGCAGATATCCACGTCGGCGACCATTACGACCGCGGCGATGGCGTAACCGGCAGTGTGCGCTCGGTACCCGGTGCACGGTGCCAACCCTCTGGCCATGCCCTCCGACTCGAATGTAGATCGCTCGATCGGTCTTCGGCTTTCGCGGTTTATAACTGGCTGCAACAAATACCTTCGGGCGTATACGACGCGAGGCCCGCATCGGGCATGTATTGATGCGCGCTCGACCGTAACAAGCTCTCCTTGCTACCAATACCCACCTGCCTCGTGATCACTAGCTTGTCTTCTCTGGCATAGCGGCTCGTTCGTGTCGCTCAAGTGTTCCGGACGAATTTCACAATTAGAGCCAGCTCACATACGTTAAGCATATGCCTAACAGAAGAAGGGTAGAAACATATCATTACAAGCTGTAGCTCTAGGTAGACGCCACAGGACGACTTGGCACAATTTCTATCTAACCATCGCTTGAATCGATGATAGGCGTACTGTAAAACCATGCAGTTGTAGTCGTGCTTCAATTGTTGTAGGTACGTATATGTAGCGGCCTAGGCTGTGGTAGATGAAAGCCCGTCAAACTAGAAGCGGTTAACGGTGGCGATACTTTCAGGCTACGTGGCGCGTCACGCACATCTCTCCCTACCTACTTTTGACGATTCATTTCAGATGTGTATTTTGATCTAAAAAAGCTATCTAATCTAAATATTCACGAGCTGTCTCCTGATAACAGGTCGCAACACGACATGATAGCTAAATGTGAAATGCTTGTAATGATGAGCAATAAATCAAAACCACTGCTGTGAAAAATGGCGAAATAAGTCTACACAAATTGTTTCCGTGCATTTTTCGTTGCGGAGAACCGGCGAAACTTAGATATAAGCAAAAGCTATGTGACGTATTCCGCTTAAGCACTCTACGCCTCAACACCTCAATCCCATACCTAGATCCGTCTACCACATCATCGTCTAGATGTAAATATTTACACGCAGTCAAGCTAGAAGTCATCAATTCATGCCCACTATTATTGTGCAAAGCTCATCTGGATCATCGAGTCGCAACGCGTAGAAATGAAAAAAAAAACTTGCCGCGTTTGGCAAGTGTTGCTCTTCGCGAGCTGAACAAACGCACGTTTGGTGGTATCTACAATGCTGGACGGCAGTAGCTTGTTTTCCCTTTCACCCTATCCTACCCCAAGTCGCCTCTACATAATTCGTCAGTCAGCGGTTTATCACCACGGTTGCGAGAAAGCGAACCGGTCATTACGTCCCACTCTTCGTTGTCGCTATTGTAGGAATGAGAGCCGAGAAAGCAACGAGGGATAAAGCGCTCACATCACTTGCAGGTCGCCTTAATTGGGTGCCACGCGAGGCAGAACATTTCTTGCACACTTTTCGAAGAAAACTGTGTTTAGCAACAGCAACAACCACAACAACAAAACAACAACAGCAACAATATGCGCGTCGATAACCTTGCTGCTTCAGTGAGTACGACGATCCTGTATGTTAGAGGCAAACTTTAAAGGGACAGCGAACGTATCGGCTAGATTGCCGCAAATGATCCATCCAATCAGGTTCTAGTGGCAGGGGAAAACGCTTTACTACCAGGATTACTCGTTTTTATGATGGTTAGTAGAATAAGAGTTATTGAAACTCACAGAGGGACTCCCTATGAAGTGCTCTCACATCTCTTCGTATTGGCAATCATTTCACCATCAAGTGTTAACTATTTAGCGATTTGTGTAGCAAGTATGTATTTATATAATTGTGTGCGTGGGTTGCAACCGCAAACAAGGGGAGCCGTTGAAGTGCTTCACCGATAAATGCATTTGTATTGCATGACCCGACATAAGTCATGGTTGCCCTACGGAGGCACACGAATACAGTGGGTTTTGTTTTTGTTACCGACACTCGAGCCGCAAAATCTACAATGATATTCATTGAAAATGGTGCTTAGCAGCGAAGAGAGTAAAGCACCCTTCTTCTTCCTTTTCTTCTTATACTACTGTTACGTATGTGAACGACTCACATCAATACTCGTCTTAAGTACTACTTTTTGAACACTCATCACGGCTACATCACAGCCGAAAAAGAGAAAGAGGACATAAGAGAGATCTCATTGCAGCGCCTGTATGCACGCCTTCATCAGGCAGACCTGTTGGCTTCGCATCAGGCGTAACATTCAGCAGCGGCCATCGGCTTCCCTCAGCACAAGCGTTGTTTGAAGTTACACTGCAGACGGCTAACAAACAAATCGCACCCCTTAGCGCGTTGGATAGCTTTCGTTGGCCGAGACAGCCTGTTCGCATCGATCGTCGTCGTCGTAATTCGAAAATGAGCACGCGAAAGGCGTCTGTTTGTATTAATACATCCACACGGCTAGACAGATACGGACGGTACTGCCTGCTGTAGTATATGCTGCGGTATACAGTAGTAGTGGTGATGGTGTTAGTGGAGCTGCTGCTGCTGCCAGGAACTGCTTGCGAGCTTGATTAATGTGTCGGCCCGAAGGGCCGCGCGGGTCACCCACTTCCTGTTTTCTTGCCACCGCTGACCTGCAAGTTGCTGTTGGCTGCGTTTTACTGGTTGCCCCCCCCCCCCCCCCCTCTCTATCTCTAGCCCCCCTCTCTCTACTTCTAGTCCCTCTCTCTATCTCTCGCCCACTCTCTCTGTGTGTGTGTCCTGCACTCTCTGTTCGGCGGCTTCCCGTCGAACCGTATCGGGCCTGCTCTCGACAGTCACGACAGGGCATTCATCTAGCCCATTTATTGCGGCAAACGGTAGCCGACGATCAGCCGCCGAATAGCATGGGCGGCGGATTCCTTCGGCGTTCGTCGTCGTCGGTCAGCGTCTCGTCGCACGCCGACCCACGTTCACTTGAATTGGCTCCCGCCACCATCGCCACCACCACCACCACAACGACCACGACCACGGACTAGCCGGTCAGCGCCGCTCTGTGTCTTCATTTCCGTCGTTTTTTGTTGTTGCTCATGTACATATATGTGAGCGAGAGGAGCGAGCGAGCGAGTGTGTATATGAACGGGTGTGCGTGGGTATGTATGGTTGTAAGTGTACATGCGTGTATGTATGTATGTATGCATGCATGCATGTACGTACACCTTTTCCGTTAGCTCCTCCTAGATAGAACTAGATGCCTTTCTCCACCTTGGCAACATACAACACGTCGACACCACCACCACAACAACATAAAGACGACAACCAGCGCAGGTGATGGTGGTGGTGGTGGATCCGTCAGCGACGAGCCAGCGGAAGGCCAGGCCAGGTGAACAGGAGGAGGCGGCGGCGGGGGGACATTCTTTGCCGGTGGCCAGATAAATCCAGATGGACAAACGGTACAATGGTCGAACAGCCAGGACGTGGCCCGGGCCACGACGACGCAGGTAGCCTCGTAAACAGGTAGAGAGAGGGAGAGAGAGAGTGAGGATATAGAGAGAGAGTATGAGGGGAGAGAGAGGGTATGAAGAAGATAGGTAAAGAGCGTGTGAGGATATAGATAGAGAGAAAGAAAGAGAGGGTAGATATACGAAGAGCTAGAGAAGAACTAGGTAGAGAAAGGGCAAGAGAACGAGAAGGGGAGTCAAGCCGAGCGGCTTTCATTTTGGGAAACGAGGTGGTTCGTTGGTCAGTCAGCCGGCAGGATTCTTCTGACTGGCCCAGTAGCCCTTGCCTACCCCTGAGTCAGTGGCAGTTGCGGAGGTGGTCTGACGCGGTAGCAGAGGCAGCAGCAGTCGCCCTGCATCGCCTCTGCACGCCCCATCCCCATCCCCTACTAGACTGACAACATCTGCGCCTTCTTCTTCTTCTTCTCCTCTGTGTACGCACCTCTTCCCCCTTAGCCACACGATCACCAGCACTGTCGTAGGCGCATCCACACCCACCGAAAGGATGCCCAACCGCATCCCTAAACCCTCATCGTCATCACCATCACCATCATCATCACAATTATCCGCGGGCTGTGTCAAGCTGCAACCACCAGTCAAGAGATGTGATGGGGTTGTTGCTGTTGTTGTTGCTGCTGCTGCTACTGTTGTTGTTTTTGTCGTCGCTGCTGCAGTAGCCCGATGTTGCATTACCGTTGGTTGTTGTGGCTGTCCGGTCGCTGCTGTCGACGTGGTGGTTGGGGGCGCTTCTATATTTAGCCCGTCACGTGACGGTGACCGTAGCGGCGGCGGTAGCAGCAGCAACAGCACTAGATCTAGTACTAATAGCAGTAGTGATAGTAGCAGTATGCGCTGCTGTTGCTGTTGTTGTCGTTGTTGTTGATGATGACAATGATGTTGTAGCTCTTGTGGTTCTAGGAATTGTTATTGTTGTTGTAGTGGTGATAATCGTGTTGCGATGATAGCTTAACCAGGGAAACTATGGGTACAGGACGGTCTGATCCACATACCGACAAGAATATATATATATATATATATATAGATGCAGGTAGGCATCAGCTGGAGCGGGGGAGACACGCGAAGGGCAGAAGCAGCGCTCAAATCGCACTCTTCGAGCTTCAAAGGCATTGGGAGGAGACACAAAGATCGTAGTGGTCTCGTGGTTCGGTGGTCGCGTGGCTGTAGTCCTAGCTTGCCTCACTATTACGACGATCGTCGACTGGCTATGTTCACTACTACTACTCCTACTACTACTATAACAACTACAAGGACCACGGATGATGATGACAAAGAGACTTCAACTCAACGGCGAGGGGACACAGGCCATCGGCCCAAGCGATTCAAGACCCAAGCGCGCCGCCGCCACCACCGCTACTGCTGCTGCTGTGTTGTTGCTATTGCAGCTTCTACGACAACCTCGACCTACTACGATTACTACTTCTACAACAGCCAGCTCTAACCTAGCCTTGTCCTCCTTCTGCTCCAGGGAGCCGCTACTGCAGTCGGTGCGGCGGCCGTGTTCACTCACAGATCGCTGAGTTTTGCATAAAAAGACCCTATGTCGGCGGCGCTCGTAGTGCAGCCACAGCAACTTGGCCGACTGGCTGGCGACGGCGACAGCAGCAGCAGCAGCGACGCCAGCGGCGAAAACAACCCCGGAAGCAGTTCCACTCACCGCTGTCTTCTTGCTAGCCCGAACACAGAGACATATACATACACACATAAACCTGTTTACGCACCCACACGCAAAGCTACCAACCCACAAACCCACATTCACCCACCCAATACACATCAACGAACCACCCGTGCAGACACACATACCTACGAACATCCTTACAGACACACACACACCTACGAACATCCTTACAGACACACACACACCTACGAACCTCCTTACAGACACACACCTACGAACCTCCTTACGACACACACCTACGAACCTCCTTACGGACACACACCTACGAATCCTTACAGACACACACCTACGAACCTCCTACAGAACACACTACGAACCTCCTACATACACACACCTACGAACCTCCTTACATACACACACCTACGAACCCCCTTACGGACACACACCTACGAACCCCCTTACGGACACACACCTACGAACCCCCTATGAATCCACATACACACACACACACATACAGACACAACACACCCACCGAGCGCTCCAGATCAGGCTCAGACTACCATACGGCCACCCCACCTGATTCCTATCCACTAGGAGGATCAGGCCAAACCACTGACTGTACCGTCCAGACAGCTATTGGTAGTGGCCGTGGTAACACTGGTTGTCGTCGTCGTAGTAGTAGTAAAACATACATTGATGTGGGTATGCATACGCAAATATGCTGAGACAACGATACCGAGGGGCGGTCGCATAGACACAAGAACTATGGACCGACGGCGGAGGGAGGCATATGCCCATATCACCCTCAGTCCATCACCCTCATTGCTGTACCACCACTAGCACCACCACCACCACCCACGACTCTTTAGGTCGCTGAAAATTTTAGTGGGGTTATAGGGTACTTGACGAATTCCATGCTTGGAAATTGTCTAGAACCTTAACTAATCTGCGTGTTCCACCCGCAACAGGTAGACTCCAGTTTTGATTTTTTACGACGTATATATATACGGTACGGATTTTACACCGAGAACAGTGGTAAAATAGCGGCCTATCTCTCGAAACCTCCCCCCTTCCCTGGCACCACAGCAGCAAAACGGAGACTGCCATTGATTTTTTCTCGCCTTCTTTTCGTGGTCTGTCCTGGGGTCTGTACGAGTATGTGGGGTGGATTTTACTGCCGTTCTATTTTGTTGTTCACGCTTTAGAGGACGTCCGCAGATGGGGCTAGGGCGGGTGGGGGGTACTCAATGAAACTTCGCATGACGAACGGGTCGCCATCTTCATACGATGCAACACCATCATCTCTCGTACGACCGCGTTACGACGCCGATGACACCAAAAAGCAACACGCGTTGTCAATGATGGCGAATCAACACGACGTCGCTGGAGACAGCAAGAGGCTTCCTGGAGGGGGGGGGGGGGGGGTTGCCGAGGCAGCAGATCACCTGTTGCCGACGCGACAGACATAGTCAAAAAAATCCCAAAGCAAAGTAAAAACAGAAGGTCTTGACTCATATAAAGAACTGTCGTCCTCGATATTGTTGTTGTTGTCGTCGTGTTTTGTTGTACTGTTATCGTAGCGTTATTGTTGTGCTGTTGTCGTCGCCGACCTTGTTTTCGTTATTGTTGTTACTAGAGGTTGTGCGTTATCAAGCTTGTTTTGCTGCTGCTATTCTTGCGCCGCAATCGACAGTACAAAACTTGCCACTTCGTGTGCACTCAAAACGTTGCGTCTGGTATTTAAACGAACTCGTTCACAACGGACTATGCATGAACATTTGCGTGAGCAAAGACCACAGCCAACTAGATAGACTTCTCTCTTTTTCCGGTTGACTGGCCTATTCAGCAACAATGATGGGTAGTGGCGGCTCGAGCTGCGTTCGGCCGTCAGAGGTTGCGCTAACTTGGCCGCATATGCGAGTATCGGACACCAGAGGGATAAATTGACGTTGAAACGCGGTTATGAGCTTACTCTCGCTGTCTGAGTCTCTTGAGCCTTCGTGCCCACAGCGCCGACGAAGACGAGAATCTCCGTGGGCAAAGCACACCGGAGCTGCCGGGGCGGCGCGGCAGCCCGCAATGGCAGGGCGACATGGAGGGAGATGGGACAGGAAATGGTCTTAAAGATTGAAAGATTATTGTGCTAGAGAGTCTCTAGGCAGGGGGGCAAAATAATTCTACAATGTGCCGGTTAGCGTTCGGCTTTGCCTATGGTGTGGTCAGTCAGTAGGGGCAGTGGGGGACGTGAAGGAAGCACCTCAAAGCTTAGAGGGTGATTAAAAAAACCTTGGTCAGGTTGTATTATTTAAGTGCTCTGTATGGCTATTTGCCGGGGATATATATATATTTATTTATAATATATATATATATATAGATATAGATATATATATATATATATATTATAGAGATATAATATCTATATATATATATATTATATATATAATATATATATAGATATATATATATATATATAGATATATATATATACGAACACACTATTCGCGCACGATGAGAAAGAGGAGGAATAACTAGCGAGAAAGAGAGATGCACGTCACCAATCATACATTGCCTGGACAGACGTTAATCAATCATACCAATAGTATTATAGAAGCAGGACAGGTTCCATTTTAACGGTGGTCGACGCCGACTGCGGGCTTCCGGTGCGTTACAGCGCCGAAAGTCCGACATGCTCAAATGTGCCCATCGTTTCGTTGTATGCTAAATACCGAAGCAGTTCGACCGAGAGTTTGGAGAGGGAGAACGAAAGAGCGGAGTGACCCGAAACGGGCAGATTTTCGATCGACGATTCGCGCGACGCTTCCAAGTGTCGCCACCCTCAAATCGAGAAGAAACGAAAAGCCCGAAAACATGCTTTGAATTCGAGTCTTGGGCGGCGAGACTGTTGCGAATTCTCAACGCGCTCGAAGATCTGACCGGTCTCACCGTCGGTAAGCGACGGAGGGTGTGGTGCGGCGACGAGGTGCAAAATAAGGCTGGGCGACAATAAAATGTTGCTATAGTCTTGGATGCCAGCCAGACGTGCGTGTCGAACCTGTGCCGAACCCTGTTTTGACAGGGCCGGCCTTTGGAAGCCTATCTAAAGGGATTCGGTAACGCGGGTAACGAGCCTGTTGGAAGGATAAAAACAAAACGGAAACAAAGGATAACACGCTTTTATGGGCCTTTAACTTTGTATTACCTGCTATGCGTCAGTCACCTTTTAAGTATAACGGGCAGCCATATTTTAGGTATAACGAGCTTAATCGTTATACCTGCAAT
Organism: Dermanyssus gallinae; assembly: GCA_003439945.1. Lineage (NCBI taxonomy): Eukaryota > Metazoa > Arthropoda > Arachnida > Mesostigmata > Dermanyssidae > Dermanyssus > Dermanyssus gallinae. The sequence continues at coordinate 34,543 of QVRM01000379.1, forward strand.
ATGGCTTATTTAATAATAAGACGGATAAGAAGGATAATATAGACAAGTCCGCATATATTTAAAAATTAGAGAAGCTTTAGAGGCTCCTAAGGCCATCGAACGTGCAGAGCACTTAGTATTTGTATTTGCTTGACTTGAAAAAGCAGAGTTATAGAAGTGCATTTTTGCACTGACCGCGATGTATAGTAGCTACCAATTTATGAGTTTACTCGAACTGCGCTCGTTGGGACCTCCTATACGCAAATGTAAACTTGCCTCTACTATAACAGTTACGCGTGAACTCCTAATAATTACGGCACA
>QVRM01000380.1:0-49914 GCA_003439945.1 Dermanyssus gallinae
ACAGAGGCGGCGGCGTTTTGGGTGCCGTGCAGTAGCAGCCTTGGTGGCCGGGTCTCTGGCAGTTTTGAAGCACGTGGGCAACCTCTCCAGACCTCGGGCCTGCACCTGCTGCCCGCGATCAGGATAGATCGCTGGGCCTGAAGCCACCGGGCTGTAGGGGCCGTCACCTTCAGCAACGTGTACCAGCGGATCGTGGCGCGGCCCTGGCGTGGGTCACTAGCCACTATAGGAACCGCCTCAGTGACCGCCAGTAGCTGACGGATGTCTGTCTATATCCTTCTAGCACTGGCCAGAGGATTAATGCCCCATAAGGCCACTTCTCGCAAGCCGTCACTGATTCGGCTGTCAGTCTGGTGGCCAGTTGCCTTGCTGATGTCTTCTGCCAGCTGAGCCCCGAGATCCTGGGTGATGCCCCGTAGTCGGATAATGACGTCACCGTCATTATTCCTGACGAGGCCGCTAACAGCCGACTCCATTTGTGTGTTGTCGGCCAGATGAGCTCGTAGGCTCTTCACTGTATCGGCCCAGGTCCGGCCCTCTCCGACCTTGACCCTGAGAGACAATTGGCCCGCCAGGACTGGGGCCGGCGGCGGGGCTTTACTCGCACTCACTGGCGACCGACTGCTTGCGGCCTGTCTGCCGGCAAAGCTCTATAAGGCCATCTCGTGATGACTGGGCCACGAGAGCCGCCAGAATCCGCTGCGTCGTCTCTGATCGCCATGGTGGGCGACGTATAGGAGAGGGGGTTCCGTGCTCGCTGAGGTTGAGAGCTGGGTCATGCGATCAATAACGGAGCGGAACAGAGTGATAACAGCCTCATCGCAGGGCTTGTTGGGATGTAAAATGCCTACTACAAGGTGGCGATCTTCGCCTCCGTTGCCTGGAGACCCAGCGAGGGTCTCCCAGGTGTCTGTGGTATGCAACACCGCCGCCGTACCTGGGGGCTGTGTAAGCAGCCGCGGTTAGAGAGGGAAACTGACTAGCGAGACCGGCGAGTACCTCCGAGTCAGCCTTTGCCCCCGGGACGACCAGCACGCCCCTCATTCTCTGAGTGAAGTGATCCTCTCGAAAGATGGAGGAACCTGCCGAAGGGAGCTCAGAGGCCAGAATAGGCCCGTTAGTTTAGTAAAGTCTTCAGCCGTCGTCGCCGCCGCGATACGCGATTCCAGATACACTCGGGCAGCCTCAGGATCCGCCGGGGCGCAGCGCAGGCAGATTGCTGAGGGTCCGAAGATTGAGGAGGCCGCGCCAGCAACTCATCTCGTTCCCTCTGTGCCGCCTCCAACAAGGCCCGGAGGCTCCCGATACTCCTCCGCGTCCTCCAGCGAGGTCCGCAGAGAAACCTTAAAGGAATCCACGGCCGTTTCGACCCTGCGGAGATCCAGGTCCAGTTTCTCTGGTACCTCTTTTAGCTCCATCCTGGTATTCCTTAACTTGCAGGCCTCTACCACTGTCTTAACATCTCCCTTGAGGACCGCTAACGCCCGGCCGTATGCCGCCTCTGCGTCAAAGTCCCGTTTAAGATCAGCCTCCGCGCAGTCCGTCGCCTCCGTCGCAGAGGTCTTGAGTGTCACGGTGTGTTGTTCACCGACGTCAGAGATGCGCTTCTTGTCGGAGCGAAGGCCCGTCGGAGATGTATCCGCCGGGCGTTTTCTAATGCCGACAGGCTCGGCGCACGACTGGTCCATCTCCTTTAGAGATTTTACACCGTCTACGTCAATGCCAGGACGGCTCGGTCCTCAACAGGAACGTTAAGGTCGCTCCTTATCTCCTTGCTGGTAGGCAGCGGAGGATCTGGCGGCGGCCCTCGCATGGCCCGACGACCGGCCGTACGGGGCATATTCTGTTGTTGTTTTTTTTTTCTCTCGGTGCGTGCTAGACTAAGCAATGCCTACTTGGTAAGTCGCCTCACAGGTCTGCACTGGTTCGTTGGACTGCGCGCGGAGACGAGACGGCTTCGTCTTCGTCTACACTGTCCGTCGGACAGCGCGCGGAGAGGAGATTGCTTCGTCTTCGTCCGCACTGTCCGTCGGACTGCGCGCGGAGACGAGATGGCTTCGTCTTCTCTCGCACACAGCGCTCGGCCAGAGCAATTGTAAGCCAAGCCTACACTGTTCTAAGGTGGCGGCGCCCACGCAGTGCTGTGTTACTTCGTGGCGTGCACGAGAATAAGAAACTCACAGAATTTGAGACAACTCACCAACGACTCCTTTCTTGTGCACAATGTACTCCTAGTCACTAAGTTTATCTGTTCCACACAATGAAACGAACGAAGGAGTCTCCCGTACTGCTATCCGATGATATTTTCCGGGACCGATCTCACATGCGTCCGCATCGTTCGTCTGCAACACGAGACTCCGGGAGGGCTATCTAACCAGGTGAGACAGGGATGGACTCGAGTGTGGGCAAGTACTTTAATGTACGTAGATGACATCTATGGTAGGAGCCTATTTAGGTAAAACAGGGACGAATAATTGCCTATATAGACAAGATGGGGCACTGCATAAACTGGCAAAAGACAGTAGCAGTTAAGTTTCGACGAGGGGTTCGATTTGCAAAAGACAACGTTCTTCGAGCCAGGGGCAATGAGGTACATTTCGTAAATAAATTTACTTATCTGGGAGTCACTATAACGTCGAATGGTAGCAGTTTACGATGGCATATAGAGGGCATAGTGAGAAAAGCAATTCGAGCGGCAGCAGCAATTAAGAACCCGCAAATGTTGTCAATACATACCGCGTCCGCCCTTTTTAAAATTAAAATAGAACCAGTAGCAACATTCGGTATATCACTTATATGGGAAAAACTGGGAGAAGCAGATCTGCAGTTACTAGATAGAGCCAGATTTTTCTTTATGAAACGGGTTTTGGGGTTAATCAATTCTTGTAGGAATAGAATAATTCATATCTTAGAGAGGGGGTCTTTAATGACACAGGAATTACAACTTCGACGGGGTTTACCTAGGACGAGAGCGTTTGAGGCCTATACTTTGAAGTGGATAGAAAAATTAAAGAAACTCGATTTAGGAATATATAATACGGTAGCAATGACAAGCACGGCCTGGCGAGCAGCCGGATACAAGAGCAGACATTTAACTACGGCGTTTGCAGCCCACGGGTTTCATTACGTGTTATGCAGCACGGAAGAATTCCACATTCCTCAGGAGTGTTGCAGGTGCACGAGGTGCTCTGCCCAGTGCGATAGATACCACGTTGCAGCATGTCCAGCAGTTCAGTCAATAGCTGAACTAGCAAGATGAGAGAAGACCCACTGACGTGAAGAAAGCACTAGTTCTGTCTGATGTATGTGTTCATGATTTTACCCAACCTAGGTATTAATAAACCATAATAATTGAAAGCATTTTAAGTGTAGCAAACCGATTCCTGACTCCAGAGGAGCAGTTTGGGTTTAAGAAAGACACTCGCGGCGCAAGTCACGTTCTTCAGTTTAGGGTACAGCGAACTCTGTTTTGTCCATGAAAAAATCCTTTCGGGGCTGACTCTCAGCCAAGATTTAACGTCCATGGAACTGCTTTCGCATTGCTTCATAGACGGACCCCCATAAATACAAATGTGCAACGGTGGAGTTCAAACCCGCGCACCTATGTGCCTCCTCCGGTTGTGAGGCGCAGACGCATGCCACCACGCCACCGGGCTCGACTGTTTTATCCACGAAGCCGCGCGTATGCAGTTTTTCTGGTGTCAAGGCCTGTGGTGTGACATGGTGTTAAAGATGAACGGTCTAAAGGCTTTTCACAAGGTTCCGCGCGAATGATACTCTCTTGGGGGCGTGAAGAAGCGACATATTTTAGTAACCCAGAATGTAAGGACTTCTTAGGGGATGCATTTTGTTCGCGTTTCTTCTTGCTGATTTTGTTTGTTATGAGCGTCAGTAGTTTCAATATGCCTTAGTGATAGGACACCGTGTTGCTCACCGTGAAGTTAGTGCCATCTTGTAGATGGCACCGCCATAATAGACATGTATCTCATGGAAGAAAACTGGAGATAAATGTATGTAAGTTTTACAGCGGAGAACGTCTGGCTGCAAATGACGTTGCTCGTTTCAATAAGAAGCCACTAGTTTGCAAACTCTTCCCACACCTGAATAATTGGATTCATTATAAGGTTTGGAAACGCTAATGCACTATCGGCACTGGAGACAAACAGCACCTAGTGTGGGACCTTCACCCACTGAAAAACTTAACTCTCCCTACTCGGGTCTAACGAACCCGAGGGGATGCGCCGAGCTGTTCTACGAAGGGCTGGGTTGCCATAGCCCCTTGCAGGGCACTTAATGGCACCTGCGTGCCTCCGTAGCGCACCATATTGGTTCGGAATTGGCTGTGGCCCGTTAGGACCTGAACCGAAATGTACGTAAGTAGCCCCTGGCCAGTCCTGTCATACCGTCATACCTGCTAGTGGCACATGTGCATCATGCCATCCCGAAACCTCCCAGAACAAAAAAAGCTTTACATCGCCGAGGTTTCCGTGACAGGATAGCAGCCAGCGGCGCCCGTCCTTAGCCCCTCCCACCCGTGAAAAAATCCTGGTCACATTCTGAGCGACCTTGCTGACCTTGGCGACGATGTGCTTAATATACGCGGAACCTGTAAGATCAGTATCCAAAATGACGCCTAGGTAGCCGGCAGTCATTTTGATAGGAATAGGGTGGCTCGTGAGCGTCAGGTTGGCTCCATGTGAACCTTTTGACCCGTTATGAAAACCACCTCCGTCTTCTGTGAAGAAAGCTGCAGATGATGGGAGGTTATCTATGCCTGTATATATTCTAGCGCCGCGTTAGCAATTTCCTCTAAAATAGTCGTTCGGCGAGCCGTGACAAGAAGGGCAACATTATCGGCATACGCGACGGTCTACATGCGTTCCGGAAGCCCCAGCCGCAGGAAATCATCGTAGGCCAAGTTTTATAGAGCTGGGTCAAGAATGAAGCGCTGTCGCACGCCTACTGTCACACTGTGGCTATGCCCTGTTAGGATCGTCCTGTTGTTCAAAGGCTGCTCCCCCTAGGCACCTCGTTCCAACCACTGTATCGCTCTTACCTCTATCTCCTGGATTTTTAGAGGCCCCCTTGAGTGTCAAGATAGCGTCGAGCCAGTTCGTTGCTTTCTTCCATACCTCCGCTGACATAATTACATGGTGGGCGACGTCCCTGGTTGAAGAGATGCCCCTTATGGCCGTTGAACCTACGTCCCGTGCTGCCCTGAGAGCCTTGCAGCGCAGAACAGTGTGCTCAGCGTCGTCCGGCTGAAAGTCGCCTCATACAGATGTCACTGTTTGTCTTTTTTAATCCTTATCACTTAGCTTTGGAACTGACAGTGTCCGGTCGGCACATGCGTGGTACAATAGGACAGCTCGCTATGTTCGCAATTTCCGAGGTCTGGTATTAGACTTCTGGTCTAGCTCCCCTTGGTAACCCCGGTTCCTACCTCCGCCCATTCTTTCTGCCAGGTCTCAATGGTGGCACTCCTGGCGATAGTCAGATCCAACTCTGCATCGAAAATACGCTTGTTTTTTTCCCCCGCAAACTGACCACATGATAGCATCTTAGCTGGGACCAGGAGGGCATCGATCGACACCGTCCGGTATGTGCAGCTTACCCTGATTGACCTTATTGCTTCTATTTTCTTCTATCGGTTTTTTGCCGTTCTTACGTACAGTTCCGTTGATCCGAATAAAGAATACGAGAATATTCTAGCCATAACCATGAGTGCAAGATTGTCGGCGTACGCTAGCGTCTTCACTCCGTTCAGGAGAATATCTACCTTGAACACCACGTCGTAAGCCAGATTCCACAGCACGGTCCCCAAAATAAAACCCTGTGGGAAATCATCTGACGGAGGTGAGCGTTTTTTTTTCTTCATTGCTTCTACAACTACGTAATTTCATTCATTAAGCTGCATGTAATATAGGATGTGAGTTAGGTGGCCTGTGATCATCGGCACGTTTATTCAGATACAAAGTACGAAGGTTCCATAACAAGACAACTTACGTATACCATATATGTGTATGTATACCACGTATATGTATATGGTACATATACGTGTACCATATACAATTCAAACGTTTATAGCCTATATTATTTGAACAACAACTAATAACTCTACAATTGTACCATTTTATAATTATAAAGCTACGGCTCGCTCAAAGCTCCTTTTGCATGACCGGACGCCAGGTTGGCACTTACGAACCCACCTATAAAGCCGTTGTGTTATATTATGAACTATTCTGCATACACCTATTACGTAATGTCTTTGTGTTATGCTTAACGAATCAGGTTGTCACCATGATATAATTCAGGTATGCAAAATGCTTATTCAATGTTCTAATGAGGTCTCAAAATCTATTTTAGCCCGCTATTTTGCTCAGTTAGGCATATGTTTGCTGTGTTTTTGAATTTTACAGTTGGAGTTGTAATTCTATTACCTCTTGCCATTGGTTTGTTATGTTGGACTATGGTTGGTATACAGCAGGAACGTTTTGGACCTCTAGTGAAAAATTCTGCACTCGACCGGATATTCTTTAATTTTCCGGTAAATTCTTATCGATCAATCTACATGTTTAATCTCTCTAATTATCAAGATTTTGTAGCTACAAGAAGCGTACAACGTGCTGTCGTGAGCGAACTCGGTCCTTATGTATTCAGGTCAGTTTTCTATATACTACATATGTATATTTATATTCCTCAAGTCTTAAGTAATATGATGAAAGCGTAGCTCGTTATGTGTATGTCCAACAAAATCAGCAATATAAGACGCTAACACGATATTCCTGAGAAGGCAACGTGGGGCCTAAATTTGTAGGCGTTACATCGTTTTGTCGTTTCTTTAGTAGCCTTATTTAGGCAAACGCTTGCTGCTATCGAGCCGTAAGGCCCTGATAGATACAAAACACTTAGATTCCATTTTCTTTATTCACACCATAGTTTTCTTGTCTTACATGTCTGTGCTTTCGTACACTCTTTGCAGTTATACGAAGTAAGTTTTCTGAAACTTGCGCGTTTTCCTTTGCGGTTGAATATAATGTGCGTACTGTGTATAGCTCAGTACAGTATTTTCTAATCTACATAGTTATTTTCTAACGGATCTTAACCGACTTGCCTCTTTTTGTCTGAATTACACTTGACCCTTTCTCCTGGTATGATTTTTGTGCTGTGTGCTTGAGCTTGGGATGGCAATTTCGGTAGAAAACAGGAACAATTTTACATACACCAGATCTGTCGCACCTTGGCATTACCCTTACCAAACTAGTTATAGTATTCGTTGGAATTTAATGGAAATTTTACCATAAACGAGCTTTATCATCAAAACCCTAGTAGGCATGATTATACGTATTTTCCAGAAAGAAGCACATCTCTTTTTAAACTTCATGGGTATGTTTTTAGCGGACGTCACGGGACTGTCTTCTGCTTTTCCAAGAGTATCTTTGTTAGTAATTATGTAGTAGTATAGTAGTTTTATTACCCAATTATTGGTTTACGAATATATATTACAGACGTCGTATTTCCAGAGTTGGGACAACAAAATTGCTCTTTCACAACGCTGAAGGTGATATAGATCACACGAATGGTCACAAAATTTACATATACACTCCGGCGAGATCTCATGTAACTTCTCGCGCACACAGATCTTCAGATGGAAACCGTGGACTGCAAATCTGGTCATTAGATGCCGGTTCATATAACTGTAGGCTGTCCACGAATCCGACATCATTGCTTATGTTTCATAAAACAGCAAAATACAATTTCGACTAGGAGGAAAACTAACCCAAGTCGATGAGTTCCGACTGGAAACAGGAATAGTCGAAATCGTTCCCTACTTACTTATATAGACCGTCGATGGAGGTTGTTGTTATCTTGTTTAACCTGAAGATTGCACCCATCGTATCTTTCCGTGTTCAGGTGATTTGGCCTTAATTCACGAGATGGAACTCCAGGGCGTTTGATCAGCCCAAAGCCAGTTTCCTAAAGAGAGCACTGAACGTCCACCGCACTATCCTGAATAGGTTAGTGTACTTATTGGCATCGCCGCCGTTATCCGTTGATGACTTTTTTCTTGTTTTTTTTGTAGAAGTGGAAAATGTTTTATGCACACCCTCTGATGTTAATGAAAGGTAGTGTGGGACTAAACGCCGGGGGGAGCATAATATTCAATCCGATCTGCGCGTGCTACCCACTAAAAACCACCTCTCCCACCTTTTCCTGGTTCGGAATTATCAACCATCGCCTCGAGACCAGGAGAGGGGAGCTCCCCTCTCCTGGTCTCGAGATAATTGTGGTCCCGTGCTGCAACCCTCTCCTTAGTCTACGAGTATGTCCCCAGCAGGGAGTGGGTCCTGCCCGGGAGTGGACACTAGAGGCCTAGTGTTAAATCGCGATCTGCGGCGATCTTCCGGGCGAAATTTTTCGCGCATAAGCCCGTCTAGGTATTGGATCCCAGCGTGCCAGTCCGTTGTCGACTTGAGCATGCTGGCCACGATGGTCGTAGTCGGGCTACCTTTGTAGACATAGGAGGAGCCCGTGCGGTAGGCCGCATGGGCCTCGCAGTTCTCAACGGTGTGCGCCGCGTCGTCGGGTGCGCCTGTGGTGCAGAGAACGCAGGTATCTGTATTCGCCTTGCCTATGCGGAAGAGGAACGACTGGAATTATCCATGCCCTGTGAGCACTTGCACGGAGTAATATGTAAGTGCTCCCTTGAGCTTATACCAGGATTTGAGGTCACTGATTAAGCTTCTTGTGTAGGCCCCTCTGGTATCCCCAGCTGGTGGGTTGGACCACGTGCGCGCCTATGTGTCCAGGAAGTGCTCCCGTGCTTGGGTCCAGGAAGTGTCGCCGTCCTTCTTGCGCTTTCTTCTTTCTTCGGCAAGTATGTCCCAAGGGATCTGGCAGACGAGCGCCAACAGGACGTCCGTCGAGACAGTCCGGTAGGCCCGCGTGACCCAGATGGCCATCGCTGTTTGGGAGCTTCGTGTCATGCGCCGTGCCTTTGCGGTCCGCAGCGCCTCTGCTACGTCCGCTAGGAGCAGCCGCTTGGCGTGCGTCGCGCCTCCTCGCGAGAAAGGATGCGTGCAAGGTTGGTAGAGATCTTTGTGACCTTCTGGATGATACTCTGGATGTGTGGCAGGCCACTAAGGCCTGTGTCTAGCGTTACGCCTAGGTACCTTGTCTCCCGTTTGATAGTCAGCCGGTGCCCTGCAAGTTCTAATGATGCTTGCCTAGTACGATGGCGGCCAGTTAGGATTACCTCGGCCATCTGAGGGGCCAGCTCCAGGTGATTGTCGGCCATCCACTTCTCTGTTCCGACAAAAGCCGTGTTTGCTCGCGCCTCAAGCATTGCCTCCGTTCTTGCGGTGACCACCAGCGCCAGATCATCGGCGTAAGCGATTATGTCCACCCTGTCGGGCAGGTCGTCTAACCGCAGGACTCCGTCGTATGCTATATTCCAGAGAATCGGCCCGAGCAGTGAGCCCTGCGGGACGCCCGCCGTGACAGGCTGGACCTCACCGTCGGCCGCGTCAAGATACGAGGAAATAATCCGTCGCATGTAAGGGGATATGCCTCTCTGTTCAAGCGTGTCCATTATTACTCTCCAATTCGCTGTATTGAACGCGTTTCGCACGTCAAGCAGGATAAGTAAAACGTAATTGCGCATCTTAAGTGTCCGTTGTTGTTCTGTGTAGGCTTCCTGAAGTACTCGTTCGACGGCATCGAGAGTCGATCGGCTCTTGAAAAAGCCGTATTGGTTGTCCGACAGAGCGGCTTTCTCCTCGATATCTTTGTTCAGGCGTCTGACCAGCACATTCTCGAAGAGTTTGCTGATTGTGTTGAGTAGGCATATGGGGCGGTGGGTCGAAAATTATCCCGCTGCTGCGTTCGGTTTCGGTATAAGAGTCAAGTGAGCGCGCTTCCACTGGAATGGAAAACGACCGTTCTGAAGTAAGCGTGTGAAAAGCCGAACGAGAGTTTTTGGATGATTTTGCGCCAAGATTTGTATGACCCCTGGGGGAACCCCGTCCGGCTCAGGTGCTTTTCCAGTCGCAAGGCGTTCCGCGGCATGTGCCACTTCCTCGGAGTTCACTTCCGGGATCTGGTCAGAGTCTACCTCGATGTTTTAAGGGGGGCGGGCTGGCTGCTAGGGGAAGTCAGCGGTGATTAGGTTTCGTACTTGCTCTGTGGGGAGCGGGGGGGGGCGGCTTACGGAGGTTTCCCATCACCGTGCGGTACGGAATGCCCCAGACGTCTGACTCCACTGACTCAAACAGCACTTTGCAGGACTCGGCCTTCGCTCTGCCTATCAGCCGTCGCAGACGCAGGCGTTTGATGCGATACAGCTGTTGTAGTCGGCCAGCACGGTCGACCGCGTCAGCTAGCTGGCGGTCATTATGGCTGCGTTGACGGCGTTTCGCCAACCACGACCGGGCCCGGGTCATGATGCGGTTTACGCGCACGCAGTCTGCGCGGGCGGTCCCGATTTCTGGGCTCCACCAGTGTTTAGCAAAGGCTGTCCTTGGACCTCCTTGTCTGGCCGGACCGCCGGCCGCCTGACATGCCATTGTAATGATCGCCGTTAGATCGTCCTCATCGAGCGGCGTGTCGCCGAAGCGAGTGAGCCGACTCTTGAAGGTGTCTGCCAATAGTTCCTTATTGATGTGTCGCATTTGCCAGTATCGGCGGTCCAGCACGCGCGGGTAATGTCTGTTTTGCGGCGTTATCTAAAAGGTGATATAGCGGTAGTCGCTGAGACTCTCCTCCGCCTCCTGTATCACCCAGTCCTGGATGCTGGCTATCGCAGCCGAATCCGCTAGCGTCAGATCAAGGAAAGATATCTGGCCGCGACGCGCAAACGTCGGCACGTCGCTGTTATTGGCAAGTGCGAAGCCCCGGTCCGACAGCCAGTTCAGTAGGATCTGTCCTCGGTCCGTGTTGCGGCGACTGCCCTACGCGACGTGTAATGCACTAAGTCGCCTGCGACTATTAATGAATGGCTAGGGTACTTGCTACCGTTTAAGGAAAATTAGCAACTGTATAGTCCGCAGTTAAGATCTGGCAGATAAGCCCATGAGAATCCGTTCCCCTGGCCGTGGCCCGTGATGGACAGTGCAGCCTCCTGTCCAGTCCACCAGATGGCAGCGTCGCAGGAATTGTCTGTTCATGCGTTGGTTAGATTCCTCAAGAGAGCGGCATTTGGCTCTGAAATAATGCAGAGGGCGATTCGATGTTGTACAACGTACGACTCCAGCAGGTCATGCGCGGATCTGCAGCGGTTAAGATGCATTTGCAGAATCTTGATCATTTTTGTCATGAGAAGACACTGAGCCTACATGATGCCAGTCGACGCCGCCGTCATCCGCCGGCTGGGTGGCGGTCTTACGACGAGAGCGTCGCTGGTTCAGCGGGACTGGCGTAGGGAGTGTCTCTGTGGATTGTGCGGCCTCTGCCGGTGCTGGTAGTCCGTCGGCTGGAACTGCGTGTTTTGGCCGGTCTTTATCCGCTCGCCCTCGCAACTCCAGTAGATTTGTCCTGTATGTTGAGCATGCCATACTGTCCGCTCGATGACCCGGAACCTCGCACACTATGCAGCGGGAGGCCTCGGCCGTGCAGGCCGCGACGGCATGTTCCGGTAATCCGCATCGGCGGCAGAGGCGTGAAGATATAAATATATTTATATTTATATATATATATATATATATATATATATATATATGCGTGAGCGCACGCAAGACTAATGCAGTGTCTATTTTTTTGCAGGTAAATCATATTTCGTCTGGTCGATCTTATATTTTGCCGCCTTCATCATCGTCAGTTCCCTCTATACTCGGTCGCTAACGGTCGCCTTCTTCACTAACACCAATCTAAACAAACAGCATGCACGGCACATTTAATGCATGTGATTGACCTCAAGGTCAACTCAACCAGAGCGTTACCTCTAAATCTAATTCAGGAAGATCGTGGTTCCTCTTGCCCCTGACGTTACAGAGTTGGCCCCAAGCATCAGCCTCGGCGACAAACCCGAATGCCAAACCGTCAAGAAGGGAAGACGGCGAACCTATGCCGATAACGATCCAGAGTGCAAATACAGGTATTTCGCTACATTATGTGGCAACTTTGCAAAATATATATATATATATATATATATAACGCAGACATGTATTATTAGTGCACATGTACGTTTAATACATGTACACACTTCTACACATATATTGTATATGTACCTGCATAATACAAGTATTTGTGTATGAATATACGTTCCAGGCATTCCTGTCAAAATAGGAAAAACAATAATTCCCAATTATACTAAAGGTTTTTACTTTAGATCTACGCTAAACAAGTAGCTAGGTCGCTCGTTGTTATTTTAGTGGTTTGTTCACTCACATACATGAGTTCTGCTCGTATTAATTAGCGCAGAAGCGATGCTATTGAAAACCGCTCTCGAGCTGTGTAGCACGCGGCCCGGCACATTATCAATTATATGCTAGATCACTAATTTTGTTCCGGTGACTGACCGTATCGGTCACAAATTAATAGAAAAAAAAAAAAAAAAAAAATATATATATATATATATATATATATATATATATATATTTTGTTTTAAATACCGCTTTTCACCCTGTCACGTCTCCTTCACGTATATATATATATATATATATATATATATATACGTTTATTAGGGTATTCTTGCCTATGTGTGCCATTGTTTTGTTATAAATATAAGCATATGGAAAAGTGTGTTAGTTAATGTGAGAGGAACAAAGTGTAGCGGCAGAATAGCAGGTTCATTCAGCTGAAGTTGACCCGCTTTGACTTAAGCATTTCATTTCTGCCACGCACGTCACGTGGCCAATCAAGCAGCGTCGTTTTGTGTTCATCCATCTATTCATGAAATTGTCACACGTATGGCAATCAATATGCATCCATCAATGTGTGAAACTCATAAAAACACGCTTCTCCCATCACTCATGGGTGATTTTTTCTACAAAAGCTGCTCGAATTTCAGCGACTCGGCCATTCCGCCATAGCAATTTATACCGATAGCCAACCTCAACAACAACAGACGTGTAAATAAACGACAATGACCTTGTTATTCCTTACTTTGATATTAAGTGGCTGCGTCTTTAATTGATAAAAATCATATATATGTGTATATATGAGAGTGCGATGAGTTTATTTAATGTTTCATATGTTAATAGTCAAATAAAAGTTGTTACTGCTACTGCATTTCTGGCAGTCCTTCCCCCGGCGATGGAAGCGACCCTACTACCGCCACTGCGTTTCCACGTTGAACTTATATGGAGATACGCTGCACCAGGTACTCCCCGGCTCGCGCATCCTTTGTCACAGCAGTTACCCTCTTTCCAAGCTCCTTGAGAAACTTGACGGTCGCCTCACCCATTGGCCCTAGCGTTTTCACGGCGATCGGCTGAATTATGTATTGCGGCGAGAGCTCCCTGTACTTCGACACTTTGCAACTTTAGCAAGACGTACGCTCGCGCCAGCTTCCCGACTTGTGCGTGCAATGCAACTGTTGGCGAGTGTACATGAAACCGTCGCGTCCCACACTAGCAGACGACCCCGTTCCCATGGTGCTAGGGTTTTTTCATCCGGGTGTAGAAGGCGGTTGGCGCACATACAGAGGGGCTCTTTCATTGAATGAATCTGAGCGCTCTGCAGAGCACGGTGTACGACATCGTTGATGACGAAATGCCTTAAATGGCGACCGGCACTGAACCGGCTGTAGCGGTAACTTTGGACCGACAAAGGTTGCAGACGTGCTCTGGGCAGACAGCCTCCCCAAGCCGCAGACCAGAGACGATGCGAAGTGTGTTATTGTCCAGCATCGTCCCCAGTTGCGGCAAAGGGAGGGCCTGCAGCCACTTTCCGCTCATTTGATCAAAACAGGCCTTCTGGCGAGCTTTTCCTTTTAAGTCTAGGGTTTGTGCTAGAAGCGCGTCTTTCTTCTTTTTTGCCACCAAGTGGTTCAGTGCTCCCTGAGTTTTTCGCTCGCGGGGCTCTCCCGAGCAAACTCAAAACTCTTCCAGGGCCTCATCGGAGGCCCTGGCCAGCTGAACTGGAGTATCTTCAACTCCAATCGAAAGTCTTAAATTCCTTGAATGTTGTGAAAGATCCTAAGTAGCACGATAATGATAAATCCCTAGCACGACGAATCCCTAAGCCCCCGTGCTCACAGGAAGTGATGCCTGGGCCCAGGATGCAGATCCCAGGTGAACGTTGAGTAGCCGTTCTAGTCCCGTACGCAAAATGTCGTCGAACTTGTCGAGAAGGTCAGTCCTTTTAAAAGAAGGTGAACAACGCAAAAGATACGTCAGGCGAGGAATGGAGAGACTTTGTCGCATGAGGTAAAGCGCCGGGTGGACATCTAGGGTTTGAAGTCTGCTGCACCATCGGCTGACTTCAACAAGTTTTCTGCGCAGTACACCCTCCAGCGCCGTATCGGTAAGGGGGGCTCCCGGAAGCTCGATATTGTCCTCGGCTGCTAATTGAATGTCGGGTAGTATTCCCCGCAAGCTTAAAATAGGCTTGTCGCGGTGCTCCTCTGACAGTAGAAAGGGCTCGCATTTATTTGCGTTGTGTGTTAAGCCGGAGCACGCTTGAAATTCCTGAACTGTCTTAATGTCTGCCTGGATCGTTGCCAGGTCACCTGCCAGCGTTGCGTCATCAAGATACCACGGTCGAAACTCAGATCGAAGCTCTCTGCTTGCGATAGCGATACAAAAAAGGGCTGGCCCACACGGGTCGCCTTGTTGTACCCCACACATCGACTTGAGATATTTTTACAGCATTGAGTAAGTGATCTTGACGAAGCATGTTAAAGGCGTTTTGCTCCTCCTTTTATCCCGCACCCTAGCCACTAGCTCGAGAATAGCCGTCATAGCTTTTTTCATTAAAATCTTACCGACCAGTCGACGCAGGGTAAGCCCCACGGCGATTGGCCGAATATCCCTCCGTTCTTTTTGCGAAGGGCGATTAATGTTGCGCCGTAAAAAGTGGATAGCGTGAACTCTGGAAGTCGCCCGTTGACTTCTAGAATAACGAAGTGACGTAACGCTTGCAACAAAGGGTTGCTATCATCCTGGCGGCAACCGATGAGATCTTTCAGATGCCGAGAGCGAAGTCCATCCGGACCGCCACTAGAACTGCTTAGAAAACTTCTAATGGCGATTCGAATCTCCTCAGTCGTGACATCAATTTCAGACGCTGGGGGTGCCGGCGTCGGCGCCTCAGGGTACGCTGTGTCCGTGGGGTATGCGGGGTGCTTGCTCTAGTATTTGCGTCGATTGGGGCAGTCAGGGTCCGAGCAGCGGAACAGACGTCCCCCTGGGACAGCTTGGACTGCACGATCTTTGCTCTACGACTGGCGTCGTCAGTACTTGTAGCTTGCGAAGGTCGTCCTATGGTTACGCGAGGATTCTCTCCCAGGCGTGCGCCTGTGCGAAATCTAAGTAAATGTTTTCATAGGACCGAGGTAAGCGTGCGCCCCTTCTCCTTTTTTACCGGTATACTAAACATCACTGTTGGAAATTCTATCAATTGTTCCCAACTGTGCTGGCTGACCACCGAGCATACCTCGTTGATAGTTTTTGATAGTTCGACGGCAATTTTTTTTATTAAACTTCGGGGAATGCACGATATCATCTTTACGACTTTCTTTTTGACTTGATAGCGGCAGCCTTTGATACGTACGTTGAAAAGCTATTTCCTGCCGGGTTTGAAGAATGTGTCGAAGTGGCGTCTGTGTGAGCTGTTGCTTGTGGTTGAATGGATGAAGTAAACCAGCGCCTTATATCTGATTGACCATTTAACATGATGGCGTTTGCGAGTTTGTCCCCTCAAGCTTTCCAGTCGAGGCTCGAGTCCTCGCACTAGACTCTGTAGAAACTGTAGAAAAAAATCAAACTTTTAGAAGACTTAACCGCATCTTTTAACCAATGTGCTAAGCTCTTAATTATAACATGAGATTCTAATGCCTACGCCGGCGCGTGGGGCTCCGCCACTACGAACCGGAGAGGACACGCAGTCCTCGAATGGTTGGCGGCCATGGACCTAGTCGTTCTTAACACAGGTGCTCCTACATTCCACAGGGCAGGGAGCACCTCTTGTATAGACCTAACTATCACACGCCGGACAGACCCCACAGGATTTTAAACTGGAGAGTTTTAAATGACGAAGAATCCCTTAGTGACCACCATATAATCGAATTTTACGTGACGACCAGCTTGAAGCAATCAGCTGCAAGGCTGCATCCGCCTATGAGGCGTCAGGGAACCGCCGAACTCCGGGAGTCCCTTAGGACCTGCATAGGCCCGGATGGCCCGCCCGCTTCGATGACGGGCCTTCAGAAGCTCGTAGAGACCGCGTGCAGGGCTCCCTCGGGGCGTGGCACGAATTTTAGGCGCCGCGGCACATTAAAGTACTGGTGGACTGCGGAGATCGGACATCTAAGGAAGAGGCGCCTTCGAGAGAGACGCCTTTGTACGCATGCCCGGAGGCGTGCACCCGAGGGGAGGTATACCCTGTACCATGGCGCCGAGTACAAGAGGCTCAGGACCCTCTTACGCAGGGAGATCTCCAGAAGTAAGGAACGCTCCGGGAGAGCCTCCCTTGAAGAACTGGAGAACGATCCCTGGGGCCGTCCATACAAGATGGTAAAGGGGTGCCCGCCTTTTAAATGGAGAGTGGACCTCACGCCGGACGAGGCCCAAGAGGCAATATCACTCTTCCCAAAACATTCTCCCTTTGACCGCGCCCCCTACCTGGAGGCCCCAGGGACGAAAGAACAGGATCCTCCAGAGGTCACTTGCAAGAGGTGTACGAAGCGGCGGCACGCCTTAAGGAGGAAAAGGCACCAGGCCCCAACGGCGTTCCGGTCTCCGCGGTCAAGCTACTAATGACAGAATACCCGGAAGCAGTAGCCGCCGCGGCGACTAGGATGTTCCGGACGGGCTTGTTCCCTGCGGCATGGAAGGCCGCAAACCTCGTTCTCATACCCAAGGGCCCCGGCTCCTACCGCCCGATATGCTTACTCGGCGCCCTGGCTAAAGCATTCGAGTCCATCGTGGAGGCACGCCTCCGGGACTTCGCGGAGGGGAGCGACCTGCTGTCAGACACCCAGTACGGATTCCGCAAGGGCTACTCAACCATCGGCGCCATAAAGCGGATCCAGGCGCAGGTTAAACTCCTCCGCGAGTCCCCGCCTAGAAGACGGGACTTGTTCCTCGCGATTTTACTGGACGTCAAGAACTCTTTTAACAGCCTACCGTGGAAAGTCATCCTAGGGACTCTCCACAGGAAAAAGGTCCCCTTTTATCTTCGGAAGCTTTTATCAAATTATCTACATGACAGAACAATCCAGTTCCACAGGTCCGTTTTTAACATGACTGCAGGGGTGCCACAGGGATCCATACTTGGCCCCCTGCTATGGATTATAACCTATGACGACGTACTGCGGCTGAGGGATCTCCCCCCGGCGTCAACCTCCTTGCCTACGCTGGCGACCTCGTCCTAACCGTCCAGGCTCGGACCGCGGATCTGCTGCAGAGCCGTGCGAACGAGGCACTTGGCGACGTCGCCCGCTGGAGGCAAGAAGCGGGGCTCGCTCTCGCCCCAGCCAAAAGCGAGGCGATACTCTTGGTGGGCCGAAGAACATGCCCCGACCTTCACCTCCGCTTAGATGGCCAGGAGATCGTACTCGTCAACCACGTAAGGTACCTCAGGGTTACCCTTGACAGGGGTCTCCGCAGTACCGAACACGTGCGGCGGGTGACGGAAAAGGCAACGAAGACAGCCAATGACTTCGCACGCCTCATACCCAACACATATGGTCCACGGCAGCTGAGAAGACGAATAATTATGTCCGCGGCCAAGTCGGTTGCCCTGTACGGAACTCCGGCCTGGCCCACCAACACACTAAAATTCACCGCGAACAGGACTCGCCTGCGCCGGGCCCAGAGGGTCGGAGCTCTCAGGGTAATCTCAACGTACAGGACGGTCAGCTCCGCGGCGGCCTTCGTCCTTGCCGGAACGATCCCGTGGGATTTAAAGGCAGCCGAGCGCCGCCGCTTATGGGATAACCCAGGCCTTAAAAAAGACGAGGCACGTCAACGTACAATCGACCTCTGGCAGGAGGGGTGGGAAGGCCTCGAACAGGGTGCCCCAGGCGCCAACCTCCGCACCCTGATCCCAAATATCAGAAGCTGGCTTAACCGGCCGGGGGGGAAATTACATTCCACACAACCCAAGTCCTCACAGGTCACGGCGACTTCCAGTCGTACCTGTTCAGGATTGGAAAGGTCCCCAGCCCCACGTGCGTCCACTGCGGCGATGGACTCGACGACACTCCAGAGCACACGATGCTTAGGTGTTCGTCACGTGCGGAGCAGCGCGCAAGCCTAACGGAGTTTTTAAGTAACAATCCAGCTCTTAACCTACACGACCTCACTACGAAAATGACGGAATCAATATCAGGATGGAACAAAGTGACCCAAGCTCTTAAGAACATACTGCAAGAGAAGACAAAGGCCTCCCTTTGAGTCCGCCCGCGCCTCCCCGAGGCTCCCGGGGAACACATTCGCCTGGAGCAGTAGACTCGCCCCCCCGGACTGTTTGGTGATATGCGCAAGCAGTTCCCAGTCAGCGTGGGGGACGGGGACACGACTGGTTTTTAGTGAGTTGGAGCCCCACACTCCCGGCCCGCACTTGCAGGGAGCTCCCTTGCTGCGGTGCCCGCGTGTGCAACCGCATTTTCCAGTTAGTCCTCTTAAAAAAAATAAAAAATACTGTCGAACGCAGCGGCGCTGGCGGACTCGGATTGAGTACAGCATTAATGGTCTTCTCCAGTTGTTGGCGTAGATTGGAGGCTAGCGGCTTCGCAAAAGACGCCGAAGATTCAGTTAGCGGCTCATGTGTGCCGAGCCAACTTGCACCATGATTGCGTCGATTATTTGTAAGATGACCTTTGCGGATACCGTTATGACCATTGCGTCCATGCTATGGCCATGTGCCGTATCACTTGTGGTACTGGCCGCCGAAGAGACTGGTGCTGCTGGCCCAATTTTGACTTCAGCTGGCGGAACGCTTGTTTTCTGCGGGACCTTGATCCTATTCTGTACGACCGCAGCGGAACTGCGTTTGCCAAATGACTCTGACGGTTGAATCTCTGCGATTGGAGCACAGAGTTTAACTGGCGCGGTATCCGTGTTTTGCTGAATAACGCGATTAGCAGATTTCTTAAGAAGTTCCATGCGATTTAAACGATGGGGACACGATCCCCAGGTGGTCTCATGGCCTGCTCGAGAAAAGCGCGGTTCTTCTACTTTGCCTTTAATATGCTTCACAATTAAAGGCACAATGACTCCAACAAGTTATCTACAGCGGAGAAAATGATTGCCTTGGCTCTCTCCTTCGCGCAGACAGTTGGGTTGTTTTTCTGTATCGTAACTGAATTTGCAACAATGTTCCCCTTTGGTCCGACTTTATTTCAGCCTTCGTCGAATTCATCATTGAGAGGAGCGCCCTCCACCACCACTTAGTTCTTTCCCAAAAGGATAGTTCTACAGTCCTCTGCTTCTTTGGCGCCGTTATCATCTGCACCAGGCCCCGCATCATCTATGGATCCATCATCAGCATCAGCACATCCCCGTGCCGTTCGCGTCTTTGCCGGTTTGCCACTCTGTAGTGGGCTGTTTGCCGCTCTCTTAGAGGGCGCTGCCCTTTCCCGACATTAGCAGCGGCCACACTCTCTCCGTTTCACAACCGACCGAGACAGACGTGTCAACGACGCCGATGCTGGCGCCACTACCACCGTTGGGCCCAGCAGAGCCTCGAACATAAGTACTCGGTTGTCTTCTGCGTTCTCCTCGCCACATGATGCACCGGTGGTGTCGGCGGCCGGCGATCTCGGAGGAGGAGCGGCGGGCGGAGGTGAACGTTTCACCACCATGTGTACCGCTGATGCACTAACCTGATGTTTAGCGCAGCCAATAGACGAGCAGACGACTTGACTTCCAGCTGCAACAACAGTTGCTGGCGGTGATAGCGATTGCTGTTACAGCTGTCAGGGTTCCCGCTGCTATGTGCTGCCTGGCCGGCTGATGTAAAAATGTCGACATTCGGAAGTGGGGGACTACGAATGGTAGCGACCACTGTACACTGCGAAGGTAGGAAGAATTCTCTAAGCACAGCAGATCAATCACAGCACCGAATGTTGCAATGAAAAGACACAATTCTCGGGACTTCGATCCGCAAGTGACCGCTCTCGGAAACCGCTAGCAGACAACTGAAGTAATTAGGTTTTCATTGAGATGCCGTTTTAATTGTAGCAGATACTTTCTTGAAGGGAAATTCGGTATATCAAAATGTATCGAAAAAAAGTGCATAGTAAGCTGAGGTATATAGTATAATTAGTACATTGGATAACCAACGATGGGTTAAAAATATACAGTGGGTAAAAATGACAATAGGAGTACAAACAAAATGGAACAGGAGGGTGGAATTTGTGGTTGGAGTAGCATGGTTTTACGATAATACAGGAGGCAAAGGGCTATTAGCTGATGCGAGAGCCGGTATGGTTAACATGAAGGTGCAGCAAAACTGCTATGCAGAGTTGGAAATAACGGTTTGTCGGATATGCGGAAGGAAAGTGGAAACGCTAGATTATCTGGTTAGAAATTTTAAACATTTCAAAAAGTCTAGGAATTTAGAATTTGGGGAGGCGCTAGGATTAGGCAAGGATGTAGAAAAGGTACAGGTAAATATTACGACGCAAAAGCTATTCCGATGGAAGGTGATCAACACATACGGATAAAAATGGGGAGTACAATATAGGTAGTCAATAGGTGCTGTTAACATTCGATGAACAAGAAACCGAAGCATTAGTGTTTGAGGGTGTGTTGGCAGCCGCATAGGCGACATATCCATCGCCGCACTCCTTCGTGTGGCGCCACTGTTACGCCATAGGCAGCCTTCACTGACGAGCGCTTGTCCTTCGGTCTCCTATTCTTCTTGTCTTCCTCATCACAGTCTCCTTGCGTTGGTAGCTGAATGTCGTGCCGTCACTGCTGCTGTTTCTACAGCCTGGTTCCATGTTGTTCTTTAGGCAGCACATTCTTCTTCTTGGCGAGTTGTTGCCGCGCTGCCTACAGCAGGCCGCCAATGTTATTGCGCCAATCCCGTCATCATAGTTAAGTACATTAGCAGCAGCTGACCAGCAACCCGGGGCCTCAAAGGAGCGGAGTCATTCATTGTGCAACCTTGTGTACGCTTTTGAAAGTGTCCGGTGTGCTGAAACTATGCAAACTTATTAACAATGTTTTACTGCCCTAATTTCAACGACTTTTTTAGCGACCTAATCGATTTTTGCCGCGCAAGGTGGCTTAATAGCAACACTATTGTCTTGCATTCTGGATCGGTCACTCGTACGGCCGTAGCCGCGACTTTTGTCGGTTTGATGGTTTCCATCCGTTATAAATACCTAGAGATGTCGATTCTGCTTTACCGTCTGCAAATAGAGATGTCTGTCGTAACTGTGATCAAACGAATCTTAATGGGACTTTATCCCAACCTGCTTAATCTTTCTCATTCGACATCCACCATAAACACAAAGAGATTGCACGCACAACTTCTCATCTTGTCTGCAGCTTCATGTAACCAATCTCGTTTCTCAATATCAAATCTAGGTACCACATATTGGAACAAGCTCCCCCCAGATGTGCGCGCAACCTCTTCTTTAACAATATTCAAACAAAGTGCTAAGCAATACTATTTAGGCACCTTGCTCTAATATAAGCCGAACACGATAATAATATAATCATATTAACAATAAATAAAATTATAAGAACATTTGCAATATAAACACTCTATACTAGCCTTTGATGGCTTTGAGGAGCTGTGAATTTAGGTACAAATGTAAACCACTCATGAGAATAATAAAACCTATCTATCTATCTAGAACTAGACACGGTAAATGCCGGGGTGGCCTTTTCTATGACCGAAACCAAAAAAAAAGTAGAATTATTGTTTATCAGAAAAAGATAGAAAATCGCCATCACCGCATACATCATTTTTCAGTATTATTAGTAACAAAAATATATTTATTATCTTTACACTTTTAAATAGTTACCGCCATGCCGTCAATTTATAGTTGCTATGCTAAATTTTAAAAGGCATTCCATATATGTATGCGATGGCTAACGTCAAACAAAAAGATTTAAAATTGCTCGTATGTCTTGCTATGCCCATCCTGATGCTTAGCACAGTATGGAATAGTAGTAAAGCTGTGGCCGGATTAATATTATGCGGAAGACTTTGCGCTGTAGACGTACACGGTAAACTCCAGTCTTTTTGCTCTAATGCAAATTATTTATTGGCTTCCGTGGGATCTTAAGCACGGCCGTTCATTGAAATTGCAGAATACCTTCTTTTGCTTGTAAAGATGTAAACCTCTGCAGTCAACAAACCCTGCGCCAAACCGCGTAATATATTTAACATACAAATGCATGCAACTACAACAAGATGTAGCATTAAAACTGCAGACTATAGGTAAGATACAAAATACTAAAACTGCAAACGCACGTATTGCTAGTATTTTGCAATGTTAATAACAGCAAATAATTATCTATCATATATAAATGCATTGGTCTTTAATCGCACTGGCTCATACCAATATTTATGTGATTCCTAGTGAAAAACAAATCTTTGGGCACGCTTTCTGCCAAACGCAGTGATGCCAAACAATGAAGGCCAAAACTATGGGACCGCATTGTCTATCTTAATCCCATATACATCTGCATCTTGGTAAGAATGTATTGAACTACGTCTGTGCCGACTGAGGAATTTTATTAATGTAGGGTCCTTTAATCAAAGAACAAAGGGCCACTCGGGTAGCCTTGGGGGACGGTGCGGATCTCACCGCGACCGCGTGGAATCTCTCGGCATGCCGGCCCCGACCCCGATAGTCTTAGCGGGCCAGGTAAACCTGAACGCCCTCGTGGTCCGGGCGGCCTAAACAACTTCGGATGACACGGCGGCCTCGGCAGTCCCGGTAAACTGAGTGGAGCAGCTATGCGTGATCTTGGAGTATCTGCTGGATTCCAAATGGTACTCCCGTCATGACAGTCCATGTGAACGTGCAGTGGCTTAAACATGTGCGGCAGAGGCACATACTCGTATTGTAGAATGAACATGGACTGTCACAACCATCTTTAGGGCAAATGCGTAGACCCGTGCGAAAACAAGACCGCTGAGAGAAAATCATTACTAATAACACCACTAACAACAGGACGGATACAACATTGGCTGTCTTATGCAGAAACAGAACGGGCAGGACTACAAAGATATATATGTGGAACGGCAGCTAGGCAAACGGGAATGACGCAATAGACTACAGCGGTCGGGCAACAGCTAAGGATCACAAAACAAATTATACAGGCTATAATGAGCAAAGTGGTAGAGACTATATAGGTAGGGGCTACTATACCGAACAAATACGGTAACAGGCTTGCCGAAGATCTGCGTTGGTAGGCGGCTGCCGAGTTATATGGAGCCCTCCTAGTCGGGGCATTTATTTTATTAGTGATAATCGTGTAGAGTTAATAGTCTTCTACTTTAATACGTTCGCTGACAAGGTTTCCGGTTGCTATCCAGCAGCCGACTGTGATTGGATATCCATAGGTCTCTAGCAAGTCTTGTGCTGATCGTTGCCGCGAACGGACGTCCGCTCCGCGACACTTTTGGTCTACTAGACTTTGCTGTTTAGCGGGAGTAACTATGACTCTCTTGTTCGGAACACCTTCGGCGGAGCGGTGCCTACCGCCGCGAAACCGGGGGTGCGAGGATAAGTGACAGTCATAGGTACACGTGTCAGGCGCCTCCTCGTGGCGACCGCCGGAAACGGGTGCTTCGGCATGCCGGCTAAGATCTGACACACTCGGGAGTATCTACGACTCTCTTACCGGCCTGGTCTGCTGGTGCGCGACTTCCGCGCGCTGCGGGGACCTTCACGAGCCACTATGTAAGTTAGTCAGACGGTACAAACTTCCAAAAGTAACACTCCCGTGTTTTAACAACTAACCGGGGGGCAAGGCATACGATAGATTTGGGTGTCAACAAATTTATATTGTCATCCTGTCGTGGCCCATTCGAGGGCTGTTAAGGCTACTGCCAATACGGGGGGACCGTTCTGCACGAGGACCCCCGGGCCGGACGGTTAATGCCCCGGGCGACACCCGGTGGTACCGTTCGGGACGCCTGCTGCCTTGGCTTAATAGGCAAAATGAAGAGCGAGTCGCCACATGAAGCAGACCACCGGTCGAGAGGACCTTCTGGCACCGTTTTTGCGGTGTAACCCTGCCCTGGAGTGGTCGAGCACCCTGTAATGGGGGGTATTGTATATTCTGGGGTGTAACGCGGAATCGCGAGGTGAATGAATCTAATCGGTACGGTGGAGTAGTGTGGCACCCCCACAGATACCCTCGATAGGGGGGAAGGGTGGGGGGTCTGTCGGCCTGTCAATTTGTCGTGACATCCGTGCTAGATGATGTGATTTGTGCGTTTTGACACTCGTGATGTGATTTGTGCGCTTTGACACACGTGATGTGAACTGTGCGCTGTGACACCCGTGGCGTAATCTGTGCGCTTTGACACTCGTAGTATGATCTGTGCGCTTTGACACTCGTTGTGTGATCTGTGCGATTTGACACCCGCGTCTCGTGCGCAGAGCCTGCGGAGCGACGCGGATGCGTGTCCGCATCTCGTAACCGCTGTGAGCTAAGTGTCGACCTGTAGTTCCATTTGTGGCCACCAGGGCGGCGCCACTGCCGGCCTTGTCCGCCTACCCGGCGAGACGCAGGCCAGACAGACGCGGCAGCGCTGCTACCGTTTCTTTCTCAGTAACTCTGATAGCGAACGGCTATAGATATCGCCTTGCCGTTTCGCCACCATAAGAGACTTCCCCAAACGTAGCATAATCTAAGGCGCTCGCAACAATACCTGCTGCATTTCCCGAGATATCTGGAGGAAAAAGGAGTACAATGCCCGTACGGCCGTCGTCGAGCCACGCGAGGGTGGCGAGGCCGCCCCCTGATCCTCCGGTGCCTACCAGCGAGGACATAGGGGCGACCTTAACGCTCCCGTAGCGGAGCTAAACCGTCCCGCCATAGACGTCGACGATGTAGAATCTTCGATGAAGATGGATCACTCGTGCGTCGAGCCTCTCGGCATTCGAAAACGTCCATCGGATACCACGATGGGAATCCATTCTGACAAGAAACGCGTTCCTGACGTCGTCGAACAACACACCGTGACACCCGAGACGACCTTCGCAACCGGGATGACGGATTGCGCAGAGGCTAATCTCAAACAAGGCTTTGACGCGGAGACAGCATACAGCAGGGCGTTAACGGTCCTCGAAGGACATATCAGGACAGTGGTAGAGTCCTGCAAGTTAAGAAACACCAGAATTGAGCTAAAAAAGATATCAGAGAGGCTGGACCTGGATCTCCACAGGGTCGAAACGGAAGTAGATTCCTTCAAGGTTTCTCTGCAGACCTCGCTAAATGACGCGGAGGAGAGGATCGGAAGCCTCCGGAGCTCATTGGAGGCGGTGCAGAGGGAACGAGATGAGTTGCTGGCGCGGCCTTCTCAATCCTCGGACCCTTCAGCAATCTGCCTGCGATGTGCTCCGGCAGACCCTGAGGCTGCCCGAGTGTATTTAGAATCGCGTATCTCGGCAGCGACGACGGCTGAAGACTTTGTCAAACTAACGGGCCTGTTCTGGCCCCCGGGCTCCCTTCGGCAGGTTCCCCCATCTTCGGAGAGAATCACTTCTCTCAGGGAAGTGAGGGGCGTGCTGGTCGTGCCGGGAGCAAAGGCTGACTCAGAGGTACTTGCCGGCCTCGCCGGTCAATTCCCCTCTTTACCACGGCTGCTCACACAGCCCCCAGGTACGGCGGCGGTGTTGCATACCACAGATACCTGGGAGTCCCTCGCTGGGACCCCAGGCAACGGTGGCGAGAATCGTCACCTTGTCGTAGGCATTCTACATCCCAACAAACCCTGCGATGAGGCTGCGATTACACTGCTTCGCTCTGTTATCGAGCGCATGACCCAGCTCTCAGTCTCAGCGACCACAAAACCCCCTCTTTTATACGTTGCCCATGAGTGGCGATCAGGACCAATGCAGCGGATTCTGGCGGCCCTTGTGTCCCAGTCGTCACGGGACGGCCTTATAAAGCTTTGCCGGGCAGACACGCCGCAAGGGGGTCGGCTGCCAGCAAATGCGAGTAGGGCCCCTCCACCGGCCTCGGCCCTGGCGGGACAAATGTATGTTAGGGTCGGAGAAGGCTGGACCTGGACCGACACAGTAAAGAGCCTCCGGCCGACAATGCACAGGTGGAGTCGGCCGTGAGCGGCCTCGTTAGGAACGGTGACGGTGACGTCATCCGATTACGGCGCATCACCCATGAACTTGGGGCTCAGTTGGCCGACAGCATCAGCAAAGCAACCGGCCACCAGGCTGACAGCCGAATAGGTGCCGGCATGCGAGAAGTGGCCTTATGGGGCATTAATCCTCTGGCCAGCGCTAAAAGAATAGAGGCAGATATCCGTCAGCTACTAGGAGCCACCGAGGCAGTTCCCGTAGTGGCGAGTGACCCACGCCAGGGTCGCACCACGACCCGCTGGTACACGCTGCTTAAGGTGACGGCCCCTACAGCCAGGTGGCTTCAAGCTCAACAATCTATACTGATTGCGGGCAGTAGGTGCAGGCCCGAGGTCTGGGAGAGATTACCTACATGCTTCAACTGCCAGAGACACGGCCACAAGGCGGCAACCTGCGAGGCACCCAAGACGGCCGCCCGCCTCTGTCGCCGATGCGGATCGCCAGATCATGCGGCGGCTGCGTGTAAGGCCGAGACGACACACTGTATCGTGTGCGATGTCTCGGGTCACAGAGCCGACAGTATGGCCTGCCCGTCATACCGCACACAGCTGCAAGAGTCGCATAAGCGGAGGGAGCCCATTTCATCTGGAGAGTCGAAAACAGGTGCTACGGCTCAGCCCAGGCCTGACGCTTTACCTGGAGAATCTAGACGCGCTGAACCGCCGTCGAATCGGAGCCGGCAACAATTTTGCCGTAGGACCCTCGCGCCGACGGACGACTGGCAAAAGGTGGGCAATACACCCCAGGTTGAAATCCCCCAGGCAGAGTACTGTTAAAGTTTCTCCAGGTAAATCTCAATTGGTGCCGGGCGGACCACGACATGCTGGGCGCATACACCACAGAGCACCAGGTGGGTCTCTGTCTCATAACAGAACCAAATGTGCACATCTCCCGTTCTACACCTAACATGTACACTGATGACCAACGTAACGTGGCCATTTGGTGGACACGTCAAGACGTGACGCTCTCCCTCACCGATTGGGGTCATGCGGAAGGCTTTGTGTGGACGTACCTTCCACATAGGAATATCGTTGTATATTCGTGTTACTTTTCGCCTAATAAAACTCTGCAAGACCTGGAGGACTACCTGGATAGGCTATTTGTGTCAATAACATCTCACCGATACCCAAAAAACCCACTGCTCATCACGGGATACTTTAACGCAGTGCACACTGCCTGGGGGGGTCGCCGCGCCACCGACAAAGGCGTGACTCTACCGTTCACCCTACGGGCATCTACCGCGCAGGCGATCGTCACACACATGGTCGATTCGACGACTAACTGGGGTGCTGGCCTAAAGTACCTCGATGGGCTTATGCGCGAAAAGATCCGGCTAGAAAATATTCGTCGGGCGCGATTCGTCGCCCGAAACCTTCAAGATTTAACCCAGCAGGACCTACCTGCTCGGGTCGCATCCACAGACTATGGAGAAGGTTAAAGCGTGAGACTCCCCTCTCCTGGTCTCGAAGTAATGGTTCACAATTCCGAACCAGAAGAGGGTTCTTGGGGGTGGTATTTAGTGGGTAGTGCGCTGGAATTAGATTGAGTCATGTACTCTCTCTCCTGCGTTTAGTCTCACACTACCCGCCAAAACATCGACGAGTGTGCGTAAATGCATTTTCCACCCCCCTCAAAAAAAAATCTCCAGCGAGGGAGATAGGCTCTCTCCACTAAATAGTAAATTTTTCGAATGTTACGGTGGAAAAAATCTGAGACAGAACCGAGTTTAAATAAAACCAAAGTTTAACTCAATTGAGTAATCTGACGAAAACAGCAGGATTGAAAATACTAAACATTGTTTATTTTTATAGAAGATAATGATTTAAAATACACAAACACAAGGCATTAGAGACAACTGTATCGGTTATGCACTGTATACTATGATTTGTTGTTAAAAATAGCTTATATAAAAAAGCAAATTTCCCAACCACCACCAGCTGTTCTATCAAGAGACTCAGGATTACGAAATGACGACATGTCTCTGGCATCTAGTAAGCCGATCGTCTTCTCACCTCGAGTGTCACGGTATCGGACACCTTAGCGCGCTCCCACAGGACTAGGCAATGCGACTACCTGGCAAACTTGGCTATAACCGCGTTATATCCTGCAGCCTGTTGCCTTTAAAACGCTCGGTGTCGGGGATGTCGCAGGGAGATGTTCTATATTGACGTATGCTAGAAACCGATGGCGGAAACGAAAAACGCATTTGTTTTAATAGTCAACTTTTGACAGAGCGTTTTTAAGGGGTTGTTCACAAAAATACAAAGGGGCTTGTGCCCTTGCTGTGTTAAGAATCTATCTACCAGAGTCTACGTGGATTGCAGTAGCCCTGTAGACAAAGTGGTAGAATAATATTTTAGAAATGTAGGTCAGATAATAACATGTTACGCGTATCGTTTTTAGTTAGTTAAGGACACAAGTGTATGTCAATGGGATCAAACAAAGACCCTAAAAAACAAAAATGTTGCATATACAGGCGTGATAAATGACTATATAAGCGAGTATGCCAAATTAATTATATATAAATTGATTTTTAACGCATCTGTGAAAAAATTAGGGCTAGTAAACCGAACTACACCATATATGACTTACGTCAAACCACCAATAAATATATATATATATATATATATATATATATATACAGGGTCATTCATACCGTTATGTACTTATTTCGAAAATTGATAGAACTCGGCAAGAAAATAATTTTTCCCAATGGAAGGGGGCGGTGGAAACGTCTTGTTTAGGAGAGAGATTGAAGTTTATAAAAGTAGTTATTCTGCCTCATTTCTCTTACATGGTTGTCCAAACTCTACGTTTGCGGGAGAACCAGTCAACGCATGAAGGAACCGATTATACCAGCGTGTTTGGAGGAAAATTTTGCACAACGGAATTGGATCGAAAGTCATTATGTTTTACGTTATAGCTTTTATATATAGAACCGTATTTTTTTTCCATGACGTTTCCGCATGCTTTCACTTTCGATATGGCTATCGAAAACGCTTAGTTACTTGACAACTATGTAAGGCAGCACCATCACTTTGGTATGAAAATGGTGGGCATTGGTATTGCGTGATACTGGTCCTTTAGACATACATTTTTGATCCTAATGGAAACATTTTACGATTTTTCGTGAAAAAGCGTTAACGTAAAACTTAACAACATATGGACTTTTTATGACTTTTCTTAATCTGACTATTCGTTTTCCGTTGCTCAGAATTCGCCGAACACGCCGATATATATACACGTCCGTCGGTTTCTTCATGCTTCAATGTAAATTTCGCACAACTATGTAGCTTTCGCACAACTCAGTAGGAGACAAAAGGCAGAATAACGACTTTTATACATTTCACTCTCTTTCCTTAACAAGACGTTTCGGCCTCCTCTTTCAATTGGGAAAAATTATTTTCTTGCCGAGCCCTACCAAACCTCGAAATAAGTACATAACGATATGAATATATATATATATATATATATATATATATAAAAACATGTTGCATATGTAGTCATAGGGCATCGCAGTAAGCTATCTAACCTTAATCCTACCTTTAATCGTGCTTGAATGCATCGGTTAATTTAAAGACATTTATGATTTGTATATATGGCTATAATATATAGCCAATAATCATCTGCACTATGCCGAGGTAGATCGATAGCCTGAAACCTGCTCAGTAACTGGTAAGCAAGCTGCACCATATACTATCGGACAATACGAGAAAAAGCTTAAACTCATTAATTAAATAAAATATTGCCTTTACCATGACTGAAGAATTTATGGGCTCGCGCCAGAATTTTTCCTCTTTGTACACGATTTTGGTGTTCACAGAAGAAGACCACACAGGAGCGCAGACGTCGCGAGTGAGCAAAGACAGGTAGCTAACGCTGTCCAAGATACGAGTTGTCGAGGCTTGAGCAAGCACAAAAGATAGTCCCTGTCCGACGGCAAATTCGCCTGAGGAGTTCCAATTTATAAATACCACCACACATATATAAAGCAAAAAGCACGAAAAGCAACTAAAGTTTTTTGGTGATAATTTTGGCTTAATTTATTTAAATGGCATGAAGTACGTGACAAACCATGAGTATAGTATTCATTTCGTTGCAATCTCGCAATCGCAGGGCTGTATGACTTATTTGATACTACATATTCTAATCTAACGGGCTTTTATATTTATATATTTATATATTTATATATTTATATATTTATATATTTATATATTTATATATTTATATATTTATATATTTATATATTATATATTTATATATTTATATATTTATATATTTATATATTTATATATTTATATATTTATATATTTATATATTTATATATTTATATATTTATACATCATCACTTATTATAGAATAAAAATGGAGCTACAATTGTCTCTCGAGAACGTGTGCACAGGCAATATTACTCTCGTATAGAGTAGGCTGGGACCACTTCAGCAGCGTGCCCCGGACGGATGCCGCGTTCCCGCGTTGGACGTCAAGGTCGAGGCGCTGTCTCAAGAAAGCCGCAGAGCTTTTGTCTCCAGTTGCGAGCTTCAGCTGCTTACCGACTCTGTGGAGGAGCTTGCGAGTCAAGTTGCCAGGACCGCCCAAGGGTTCGCTAGCGGTTGAAACTCATGTGGGTAACATATTGAGGCGTATTTTGCAAGTTTCCTTGCCTCGGCTAGATTACCAGCGTGGCCTGTTGAGATCGCCCCGCCACCGACCTTTGAAGGTGCTAATGAGTCGGTGACAGTGGCGTCCCAGGCGAGCATCCTGCCCCTAATAAAGGAGGTAAGAGACATCCCATCCGAGAGCTTACCATCGTCGGTGGAGAGGCCCTGGAGCTCTAGAATGCAGGGGAATCCACTTGATCGAAGCGCTCGGCCGAAGGTGTCGTTAAAACCCGTTAACACCCATGATGCACGATAACCCGTGATGGGCTAATTTGTCGACGGGGTGGCCACATTTACATTGATGAGGGGACACAAGGTCACAGCCGAGACGAAGGCCTGCCCCGATTCGGGTCGTCTTGTCGTCCAGGAGGGTGCCTAGTGGGGCACTTGGAAGCGCATGCAACCAGACCCCGGATCCTTTAGCAGCGACCGCTCGAAGTCGAGCCCTTGTGGTGTCATCGACAGCCCTCGCTAGTAAGCCACGATATACTTCGTCGTATAAGAATGTGCTCCAGTCATGTTGGCTTAAAGCGTTATCCGAGGCGCATCTGCAGCCTTTAACTCCTCGTACAGGCGTCTCTTGAGCTCATTAAACTGAGAAATGCCGGCTTCGTCCAGTAGTGCGATGGCACTGTTCTCAGATCGGAAAAGGGAGGAGACTATCGCTGGCCCCGCAGAGACAAGCGGGTCGGGGATCTCCAGACCCCCCTTGGAGATTGGTAGCTGTGCCTGCTTTCAAGCGGAAGGCGCCAGCGATAGATTAAGAAGAGACTCGAGGGCGTTTAGATACAACTCGTTTAATGGACGCAGATCGTCCAACCGCCCTGTTAGATCAGCTCCGCGAAGAAGGTGGGTGACTCTCGTAGCAGAGAAGGAGGATCGAAGTAAAAAGAGGGCGCGGTGGGAGCCGAGCGGCGCGAGGTAGTCAGCGACTTCCTTAAACTTATTCTGCCAGTTTTCGAAAGCGTGTGTGAGCCCTTTCGGCCGGAGGAGAACTCCCAGGAGCTTTAAGTCGTTGTCGAGGGTAACCTAACATCCCGGCAATAAGGTTTGAAAGATGCGAAGGTCTGGGGTCTGTGCAGTATCGCCTGTGATGTAGATCTCGCATTTCTTGGGATTCAGCTCTAAACCCGAAGTCTTATGAAAATCAAGCACGCGCCGAACGTCGTCGGCAACCATATCTACACCGCCCCCAGCACGCCGTCATCCAGATATCAGATGTTTAGTGGGCTTTTGAAAGAGTCAACTAGCTCTTTGATGCTCAGGCAAAACAGAGGGGGGGGGGGGGCAAAGGGTCACCCTGTTGCAGCCCCGTGGCCGAAGCTACAAGATTGTCTGGGAGGGCCAGGTAGGAAGTCGTACAATACGCTTGACTGACGTGGTGCGTTAGCTCGGGGCAATGTGTCGCGACCGCCTTCAAGAGGTGATCCTGTCTTACGGAGTTGAATGCGTTCTTGAAATCAAGCTTCACGAGGACCCAGGAGACGTGCGTGAGTCAATGAAAGCTCGGGCAGCATGTACCGCGGCTTCGGCCCCGGCTGGTACAGCAAAGCCAAGCTGGTGAGGGCCCGTCGCCTCGCCTGTCCTATCCCTGGTTCGATTCCGGGCAATCTTTGCGCTAGCTTGCGCGAAGTGGAAGAGCAAGCAATCGGCCTCACTAACCTGTACTTCTTTTGTAAGGCGAAAAGCCTCGCTCCAAAGATTATAAGCAGCTGAGACGGCGGGGCGCCCCACAGAAGTAACGACAACTTTTGCCAGTGCGCTCGCCAGCCGACCGGCTGTGTTCCCTACAATCGGAGATATTAAGTCCATTAGCAGTCGGGGTCGTATAAAGTCGAGACCTCCGGCTTGTCTCCGTGAAAAACTCTTAACCGCGGCTACAACTTCTTCCTCTGACGTGGTGCAGGAAAGCGGAAGGCTTGGATGGGCTGGCCACTCTAGGTCCGGTGGGGCCGGGGGGTGTTTTTCGCGAAGGGCTGTCAGGTGATCTGTGCTGAGAGCCAGGACCTCTGACGATCCGATCAGCCTGGCGGCGCCTGACACGCTACCCTCGGTTAGCTTGAGAACTGTCTGGCAAACGCGATTATTTGTGAAAGTACGGTTTTTTGTGGGCGCTGGGGTCACGATCTCAGATAGACGTAATCCGTTGGAGAAGTCGCGTAGATTATGGCGGATAATAACAGAGAGTGATTGGGTAACATTGCGGGTGGGACAAAGACGAAGAACCACTGGGGCAAACGAGAAAAGCGCATACCATTCCTCGTCGTTGTTATCGGCTGAGACCCCCAAGAGGACATTTGCCAGGGCCTCTGCTACCTGCTTCCTTACCGGTTTCGGGAGGATCCTTGAAAGTCCTTAACTTCCTTGCTGCACCCTGTATATCTCCGATGTCGAGCCCGGTGGCGTGGTGGCATGCGTCTGCGCCTCGCGACTGGAGAAGACACTTAGGTGCGCGGGTTCGAACCCCACCGTTGCACATT
Source organism: Dermanyssus gallinae (assembly GCA_003439945.1). NCBI lineage: Eukaryota > Metazoa > Arthropoda > Arachnida > Mesostigmata > Dermanyssidae > Dermanyssus > Dermanyssus gallinae. The sequence continues at coordinate 33,603 of QVRM01000380.1, forward strand.
TGTATTTATGGGGGTCCGTCTATGAAGCAATGCGAAAAGCAGTCCCAATGACGTTAAATCTTGGCTGAGAGTCAGACCCGAAAGGATTTTTGTATATCTCCGATTATGCGGGCGAGCTGCTGTGGATCATTGTCGGTCGGGCGTAGATGTAGATATGTTTGCAAAGGCCGATGGATGCTTGGCTGCTATATGCCTCGTGATCCCTCTTCTTGTGTAATGCCCGTTGCATAGTGGACAAGCTATTTGCTGTGAGTGTACCGACGACTCTAACCCGCCGCTGGCTATATTATTAGGGTCCTGTTCCATCATTATTGCATTATCTGTTTAAGGCTTTCCAACACCGGCAATAGCTGCAGGAGGGGTTCCAAAATCACCACTTCAAGGTGACCCAACAGGTCGGATCTGCCCCCTGATACGACTTGCGACAAAAGATTTACAGCATCAGCCGTAGGGAGGATAGGGCGCGCAGGTCTAGGTGCTTGACGCACCGGGGCACGGGTTAATTGGCGCCGTGGGGCAAGCGTCCCGTTATTGGCGTGCAATCTTCCCGCGCGTTTTTTGGGCTTCTAGGTGGAGAGTGGCCTGGGTGCAGGAAGAAGAAACTGCGGGTCAGAGTTCTCGGGTGACTGGGAAACGATGTTGGCGTACGTAAGCTGCCCACTTGGATTTTGCGGCGAGGTGTCTGGTCGGGATATGGGGTTTGGCCGACTGCTGGTGATTTTAGCAGCCGGGTACGTTACCCAAACCTGTTGCAAAATTCTGGCTTCAAGGAATAATCTGTTCCTCTCTCTGAGATAGATCAGGCGGGGGCAGGATGGTGACCCGGACGGGTGAGCACCCCGGCAGTTAATACACCGCGTCTGATTGATGCAGCTTGCAACGAGGTGGCCTGGGTTGTCGCATTTCCTGCAGACTTGCTATTGTATGCACCGTTCCGCGAAGTGTCCAAGCCGTAGGCATTTGTGGCAAAGCCTAGGCTGGTCAGGCTCGAGCACAACCTGGTGCGACTGAAACCCTAAAAATATTGATGAGGAAGGTTGTCGGGTAAACTGCAGGATCACTTTACCCAGAGGCAACCTAGCTCCGGACTGAACTCGCGTGAGTCGTTTTATACGGATGACCCCAAGCGGTGTCAGTTCCTTTAACATTTCTTCCTCTGTGAGGCAAGTTGAAACTCCCTGAATCGTCGCCCGAAATGATGATAATGCTGAGCAGTAAGCCAACATCGCGAAGTTTCCAAGGCTGGTGATTGGTAACAGCTTCTGGGTGGATTCTATATCACGAAGCCACACTATGATTGATTTTCTGTCTCTGGATCTCTTCGACTTGGTTAACACGGCAAAGATGAGCTTGTATATGGATAGCCGTAAACCCTCGGAGAAATCTGTTTCAGCACCTTCCGACGTTTCTTTTCTTCTGATGATTACTTTAATTACACCGATCCCGTCGATAAATCTTCTTTAAGTTTCTCCAGGTTTCGTTGTTCTCTTGAGAGAGTCTTTTCCCTTCGGGATGTCACGGTCACAAATCTATCATTTAACGTCTTCTCCTGCGTTTCGGCTTCGCTTTCTGACGCCGAAGCCGGCACTTTCCGCTTGGCGCCAATGTTTGGCTGGTTTGCCGGGCTCGTTTCACATGGAACATCGGTGTCCATCGTCGAGGTAGATCCGACGTTCTCGGTCGTCCCCTTCGGCGGATGTTCGTTGGGCGCAGACACGAGAGACGCGCACTATCGCACGACGATATATATATATATATATATATATATAAGCCGGCTCAGTAAGTTTCGAACTCAAAATATATTAGTTTTTTATTGATGGCGGCGTGGCCTAGGGGACTAGTGTGATGGTCATGGTTGTCATCTACTGGGGTGTCTCCGGTTCGATCTTTGTTGTTAATCGAATTTTCTTATGGGCGATGCTCATTGAGAATAGATGATCAACCGGCGGCCATGCTGCCACAGGAAAAAAACCCTAGATATCAAACATCTCCGGCCCTTAGTACATTGAAGATATACCTCAGGTTAAGTTCTAATCCCGTAGGGGACGGAGGATGGTCTAGAATTAAAAACAACCTCATTAAAAATGTTTCAATTCCAGGTACTTATTTGATAACAAAAGTTATTATGGTTGTTTTTTAACATAAATAATTTTCCTCTCCCAAAGCTCGTTCCCTCTACTAATCAATAAAGTAAACCGTATGCACTATTTTATCTGTGACTCTGTATTCACTTACCAGGCAATGCGTAACCTGAGAAACTCATTAACAGCATTTCAATCGAATTGTTGAGAAATGTTACGTTTAAAATTCGATTAAGTTTCTAGGGTTATTGTAGTGCATACGGTATGATTGGCTTTAGCGTGAACACTACTATGAACTACGTAATAAAAAGCTGACTTTATGTGTGCAGTTTTAGGGAAACACATACATCTTCAGTCCAAAAGATTGGGAGAATTATACTCGGTACCGGCTCTGTTTCCAAATGTACCAGCCTCAGGTTCGTTTGCATTCGCAATCTCATGTCAACTCTTAGGCCAGAACTCTGAAAATATATGTGGCCATTTAATAAGCGTTAATATTACAGAAGTGGCTATTGCAGGCTTTTAGCGTTAGTTTTAATGATAAAGGGTAAAACTCTACCTACGTTACACTAAGTATATACAGTGTCTTTATCTACTCCAATTTAGGCATGTCATGCATGGCCTATTTAAGGTCTAAATGGCACGTTTGGCTATACTAAGATAAGACTTTCGCAAACTTTGTTTTATTTTTAGCACTCATCTATGGTACTGTAGGGTATTAAATAGTTATGTTAGCACTCTTATCAGCGTAGTGTTTCTGTCCTGTTAGTTTTACAAATGCAGTTTAAAACTTTACATAACTGCGTTTAATGGCGAAATAAAGGGTGGCCAGCGGAGCGCAAGTGTCTTGATAAAAAAACTTTTTGCATTATTGACGTTGCAATGTTGATAGCTTTGCCGTACTGCAAAGTGGTAAAGCTATCAGCTTTACCATTTTAGGGTCAGGCTGATAGCTTAGGGTTATGTGTGGAATACAATATCTGGAGAATGCCCTCCTGCCACATAGTCTATCCTTTTGCCATAGTTTTGACAATATATTGACACGTTGTGTGGTATATTTTGCCAACAGATACGATATTCCAGTGTATATCGTATCTGTTGGCTGTGAGCCCATCTTGTTGAAACCATCATATTCAGATCCAATCCGTTAGAATCTGGCCGCATTCTAACGGCCCTAGTAGTAATCACTAGACGCAAGTTTCTACAGTATTTGATGCGCACTTTCTATCGACTTTTGCCAGTGAAGAGCCATTTTTGAAAAATGTTTTGAATAAAACACAAGTTGCTTGATACTGTATTGTTCCACGCCAATGGTTTTGTTTTCATATTCACAAAACAATGGCGAGGAAATTAAAACACCGCTCAACAACAGACATGCGCTCCGCTGCCCACCCAGAGGGTTGCATGGAAAGATGGGTATGTTGAAGAATTAAATTACACATGATCACGTTATATAAGTTTCATGAGATAACATCATCAAATAGACAAAAAATGCATTTTCTGCGTATATCGAATCTAAACATGAACAAAGCTTGATTAAATCAAAGTTATCAAGTAGTGACAAACTTACAGCATGGACGTCAATGTAGAAGTGATGTTTGTTCTCGTCGGGATGTAAACCGCTTACGTTGGCTCGCAGTAAAGGATCCCCATGAAGGAAGTGAGGAAGACTAATCACAACCGGCGTCGCAAACTTCCCCAAGCCAGATATAGTAGCGTCGAATCTGCTTGCGTCGAATGTCCCCTTTACGTGTGTCGGTGTTTCGCAAAAACAACTATACGAAAACAAATATGTAAATTGCAATTTTTTGCAACCTTAATTAAATGCTACCGGCTACCATTCGTAGCCGGTAACATTGACCGTTAGTGAAATTACATTCGATCATGCTTGCCTAGGGTGGGTCTATCCATTTGCGGAGAAACAACCTCATGGATGCCTAAAAACTTACTTATCGAGTTCGAGGTCGCCAGTTTCATTAAAGAGGTCGCTGCCTCCTTGGAAGCGAGCGATAAGTTGACCATTAGCACCCCATCGTTTCTGTAGGTACAGGGACCACGGCTTAAAGAAAAAAGATGAGTAAATCTTTACGCTCTTCGGCGGTTTCTCGAAGGCTGAAAAAAGCGTACCATCTGCAATATAAATAGCGCCGTTATAATATTACTATGTCAATGTAACTGCAAACCTAATGTTTTCATAGCGCTCGAACACTATAGAAACAGTATGCACTACGTTACATATTATAATCGAAATCTATGATCATATTATAACAATATGTTTATAGAAACATAAATGCCCTCCAGGATTATATTCAACAGCCATGCCATAACGTTACCAGACTGAAATAATCTTAAGACTGAATCACCTCGAGCTCCGTTGGGCTACATTCTACGTCCGATGCTCTGAAACACAGCATAGGCCATCAAAGAAGCGGACATTGCGGCCGTATGAAGGCTCACCTATTCAGACTCACTCTAGGAAAAACCTCACTAGAACCATCTCACTGGCAAAAAGAAGATGAAATCAAACACGATACAAAAACAGTATACAAGCCTCACGGGGACGCGTCGGCCCGCTGTCAATGCGTGTCGTCTCCACTTTAGAGAGATTGTGGCACAAATGCGCTTGAAGGAGGTGTGAAGGGAGCGAGACGGAGGGAAGGCACAGCTATTGCCCAGGAGGAGTAGGTCAAGACGAAAATCCAATGGAGAGGATACTAAATCCTGGATTCGATTCACTACTTGAAAAGCTAATGTATATATACTAATGATAACCTAATGATAACATTAAGTTATAAACATTTGGAGAAATTAACAATAATAAACATCTGTGATGAAAAACGGTGCATACCTTATTTCTTCTAAATTTCACTCTAAATGGTGTAGCGTCTCCTCAGCTACATTTGTCGACGACTGTCACTCATCGCATTTTTGTTTCTATATTGGTTTACTTTTGGATAAGCATTATTATAACATTTGCATTAACATTAAGTAGCTTTATCTAAGAACGCATTTCTGGAAGCTTTAACGAATTCATGATACACATGCGTTGCTAGTAACCATTCATATTGAGATTTCTATTGCACGAACGGAGATGAAATACCTTGAGATTTTAAAGAAATACATAAGTCAATCCTCCCATAGACTACGATTTGAGGGAATAGCACCCCAAAAAGCCGTACCCAGAAACTGGGATACGTACAAATTTTGTTTACATCCTCCATAAATGATAGAATTATTTCGAAGGACATCGATTAGTCATACAAGAGGAAATAATTCTCCAAAAACAGCAACAAATGAGAATGTATGGTCTCCTCTCAATACTGTTTAACCATCTACTACCAAAGCTTGCGGTGGTGAGGCGTTAGAGCACTTCCGCCTACAAAAGTGAAGCGCTGTTGGTCAGCTGGCAGATGACGATCGCAACTTTCTTTAGGACTGAACTTGTGGCAAAATCAAACTAGAATAAGGTAGTGCAGTGATTAATGTCAGCGACCATGTCATCCTCTAACAGACTCCACTAACTCAGAGGCATCCTTCAGATCACTCACGGCCTTCTTCTATTATTATATAGTTAAAATAGAATAGAAAACGTCTTTATTTACTGAATGCAGGGTGGAAGGAGGCCTTCCCTCCAGACATAAGTTACAGAGAAGTGTCACAAAATGATAAATCTGAGGGGGTGGAGAGGAGCCCGGATTAGTGGGTTAGTCTCACACTAGTCTCTGCTAGCTATCCAGCTGCCAGCATTACGCATTTCCGAAACCACCCATTCCAAACACAAAAAAGCACAATCCTCCTAGGGGCTTTTTTATTACCAAAATTTGTGTTTATCGTGATGGGGCAAAATAGTAATCGCTTGCTGTTTAACAGCTTTACTGGGTACCCGTTGCAGATGCTGTTTTACCTTTGCAGATAGGAGTTGTATCATTTTCCCTTTTTTGTGAAATGTTTCTTGATAGAAGCATTTTTGTGTAAATTAAGCTTTCTTTATGTACTACTTCATATTACAGTCTTGTATGAGTGAACCTGTTTATTTTCTGCTAAGGTAGCAGCATGGCCAGCTCTAAGTGAGCCGAAACCGACTATTGAGGAAAGAAAGTGAGTCTGTTATGGTGGCGTCCCATATGAGGGTCCAGCCTCGTTCAAAGGTGATGATCCCGTCGAGATGCTCGTCGTTTTTGGTTAGTTTAGTTGGTTCTAGTTGGTGCTTGGATAGCCTCCTCAGGGTCCTTGCTATCGCGTCAATAATAGACGCGGACGTGGTCGACGACCTTCACTGAGGGCGCAGGATAGGGGTGACTTTAGTGCTCACCGGCTCCCCGTATCGGCAGATGTGAGAGTGAACGAAAGCGTACCGAGTCGGAGACCAACACATATTCTTGTAGCGTCATCATCCATTAGGGTTCCTAATGATGCATTGGGTAGGGCGGGTAGCCAATCGCTTGCATGTTTTGGATAGGTTGCCCTAAGCCAAGCTCTAGTAGAGTCTTGTCAGCTTAATCAGTAAGTGAACGAGCATGTGAATCGGCTAGCAGGGCCGACCATTTACTCTGAGATATAATGTATTTTGGTGAAATTTCAAGAACCTCAACTAAACTGCTCGCATGGAAGTGAATTTGAGCTGACCGTCGTGATCAAGGAGCTCGCAGACCCTGCCGAAAACCTGACGGGTGGCAGCAACTATCTCAGAGAGTGCAAATATTGTTGTGTCTGGTAAGCCCCTTTTTGAAAATTAGCAAGAAAATCTGTCGTTCGGCTGTATCGTCAAGTTTTGTGTTGAGCAGGTTGGCTATCTTATTGGCTGTAGGACGATTGCAGTGTCGTAGCTCGTCCGTTTTGTCAGTAAGGTCGATGCCCCTCAGAATATGAGCCAGACGTGTGGCTGAGTAAGAGCACCTCATCAGATAAACTCCACTATGGTATCCTATCAGAGGGAGGCGCTCTAAAACGGTGATCACTTCGCCTAGCCACTTCTGCAACACGGTGGCAACACATTCCCGAAGTGGAAGTACCCCTAGGCTCTGCAGTATGTTGCAGCCCGGTAACCAGTGCGTGATCTTGGAGGTTGTTCAATCTGCGTCAGGATTCCATACGAACAGTTCGCATTTCGAGGCTTAGTTGCTCGAAATCTTCTGTAAGTTACTAGTGATTGTGGAGGCGTTGCCTGCCAGTACTTCGTCGTCCAAGCACCACATGTCAAGCGGGCTTTTGGAGCAATTTGATCAGGTGGTTAATTGCTAAGCAAAATAAAGGTGGCCCAACCCTTGCTGTATATTTGACTCGGACGATACTATTAAATCAGACGTTACAAGACATGTTGGACGTCTATATGAGGACTCGACATGATGGTGCATGTCAGGGGTGGAGTCCTTGACTGTCCTTAGCAAATGGTATTAAAAGCACTAAAAACATACCGTATTAGAAGCATTTAAAAGATCCAGCTTGAGCAAGTACGTAGGGCAAGTCCTAGATGCCAGGTTAGAGCGAGTTGTATGAACTGCTGTGTCTACCCCAGCTTGGACCAAGAGCCCCAATTGTCGGTCGTCTATTCGGTGTGTGAGCGGTTTTGTATTATCTCTTAAGCTGACTTTTGAGACAATCCTGCGTAGGCATGATAAGCATGCTATCGGTCGGATAGAGATTGCCAACTTATTTGCTGTCTCTCCGAGCTTTGGGGACAGCAGGTCGGCTAGTAGTCTCGGACGGAATAAAATCCAATCCTGCTAAGAAACTTCTTAGAAAGGATGGAACAGCAGCAAAGATTTCTTCCTTGCTTGTGGATCCGGAATCTGTTGACGCTGGTTCAGGGCATATAGGCCCGGTTGGTGCAGGCGTATGTTTCGCTCTTAGTGCGCTAGCGGCATCTTCGCCAGATGAAAGCGTGCCTGTGATTAGGATACTAGAAACATTGATGCTGTTTCCTTCGAATAACTTGGCTAGGACTTTTTGAGCAACATCGAAGTTAACGTGAGTTTGCGCGCTTCTTTGGGTGATTCTGTGAGTCGTCAGGTTATGTAACATGGTGCCGAACTCGTAATGCCGGAGATTCTTCCTTATAACTAGCCCTAATGACTGGTTGATACTCCGGTTGGCTAGGAGGCGGAAGATGACCGGTACGGGCAATAGCTGGGCATGAGGCTTTTACTTGTATTCTGTTTAATTGCTGCCACAGTGAAGTCGCTAATTTTATGTTAGAAGTCCAAACGGCAATATTCGACTTGTCACCAGAAATTCTACTTCCTGGGGACAATGTGTGAATTGCCTTGAATAAAGTTAGCAGTAACCCTTATTCAAAGTTAACAGGTGTGTTTCTTTCGGCGGGTTGCCTGCGAAAGACGACTTTGAGGGTGCCTATGGCACCTGCGCTAATATCATCATTACGCTTGTCTAACTGTTTTTGCTCTTGTGCCGCCAAACATTTCTCTTTACGGGAAGTGTGAATGTGAATCCACCGTCATTATCGTGCTTGTTTTTCGCTTTGTCTTGAACAGCCTGTTGTTCAGTCTCGGGTAACGTCTTCCTCCTCTTTACGCCTAAAGGCATGTTATTTTCCGTGGTCAAGGTGGTGCTTTTAAGAGCAGGTCTCTCATGGACGACCTTTAGACTATCGGAAACGATCTTCGTTCTGAATTGTGTTGCAGTCAAAATTATTTTTGGCTGCAGTCTCGCTGACGCAGAGCCATACAAAAGCAGCCGGTTGACAAATTAGGCTTTTTTTATTTAGGTTTTCCAAGACCGATTGTCCGTCACTATAGCTACGTTTTTGTTTTTTTTTGCTCCTTAAATTAGGATACAGTCATAAGGAAAAGGGGCAGCATTTTTTTCACCTTATAGTTTATTTCTAAATTTTCCACTAAGATAATTCGCATTGCATTGATCTTGCATCGAATAACCATACTGCAGAATCTATTGAAAATCATTACAGTGTAATAAGAGCAGATTAGTGCCGCTGTTGCTGTCAAACACAGCAAATATACCGTTAGCTATTTAAATGTAATTATCTGAAGTAAATTTACCTGTACCCTCTATTGCGTTACATCCGTCGTCATATGGATAGAGTGTCCTGAAAATAAAAGCATATAAACGCATATTCGTTATGGAACTTAAAATATGCGGTTTAATATTCGTAATAGCTATGAAACTAAAATAATAATCTAACCAAAATGTTATCAGGGATTTCGGCAGATAAAATGACTGCGCAACTACTGGTCGACATACATAGTTTTTACTGCTTTAGATTTTTCCAGACATCTAACATAAACGAAAAAAACAGAAGGTTTTCCTCATTCAAGATCTAACCCCCTTCCTTTTGTATTATTTTAAGTAGGCCTAGGGCACTTGTGACTAATAGCCAGTTTCTCCATTAATGCAATTTGAGCAGCAGTTCAAAGGCAGTCGACAAAAAACGGCGAGTCGATAATATTTCTTGTTCGCAGCTTAAGCTATACCCTGTTTGGGAGTACAGCATACTACATGAAGTAAATTTACCTGTACCCTCTATTGCGTTACATCCGTCGTCATATGGATAGAGTGTCCTGAAAATAAAGCATATAAACGCATATTCGTTATGGAACTTAAAATATGCGGTTTAATATTCGTAATAGCTATGAAACTAAAATAATAATCTAACCAAAATGTTATCAGGGATTTCGGCAGATAAAATGACTGCGCAACTACTGGTCGACATACATAGTTTTTACTGCTTTTAGATTTTTCCAGACATCTAACATAAACGAAAAAAACAGAAGGTTTTCCTCATTCAAGATCTAACCCCCTTCCTTTTGTATTATTTTAAGTAGGCCTAGGGCACTTGTGACTAATAGCCAGTTTCTCCATTAATGCAATTTGAGCAGCAGTTCAAAGGCAGTCGACAAAAAAACGGCGAGTCGATAATATTTCTTGTTCGCAGCTTAAGCTATACCCTGTTTGGGAGTACAGCATACGCCCTCTGTGAACACTCATTACCTCCTCGCTGCAGCAGCAACGGCTGTGAACACGACCTAAAATTCGTCAGTTTTTTGTACACCAGCTATGCTCAGGCAATATATCACTCCTCCGAACAATTAACAGTGGTCCTGACGGTATAGGGTAAACTAAGCGACGATAATATCATGCGTCCTGTGGCTCGGAACTCGCTAATTTGCTCAAAATATCGAAACTAAATCTAAATAAGTTTTTTCTTTCCTGCGAGAGCTATCTAGTTGTCTTCGTTCTTCTCTTTTCTCAAAAAACGTTTCACTCTTTTCTCCTGTATACTATAAATGCACTGTAATGTATTTATGTCAGTGGATTTACAACAGGTAGATTTCTAGTGAAGCAATGACAACTTACTTGAGCGTGTCAATGGCGATGATCTGATTGACCCTTTTGGTATCGGTATACACCCGCACTGTCGGTTCGGTACTAGAATTCTTATACGCAAAATATGCGGGCACAATATCATCACGAGCGTTTAAATCTGGGTCGTAATATCTGTTGAAATGCGACAAAAAACAAGTATAAAGCTGTCTGGTTATGGCCTGACAAGTCAAGAGTATCACATTTTATTACTAGATGTAAATGATTGCTCTTGGACGTTATATAAGTATATACAGAAGGGAATGTGAACCTTGCGCCGATTGCAAGACACAAAGTATGGCCTCTTATTGTCCCGGCTGTAAGTTATTATGACGCTTATAATAGCGTTTGTGCTCGATAAAGTATAAGCGCTTGTTTTACCAAACAAGATTCGTCACGAAGCCACTTGCGTAAGTTTTGCATTTAGCCATTTTTTATTTAGCTTAAGGCTAATTTTAAAAAATATACGTTGCCTAGGGTATGTGGCGGCGTGGCCTAGGGAACCCTAGTCATAGTTGTCATATACCGTGATTCCTGTTGTTGATCGAACTTTTTTGAGCGATGTTCATCGACAATAGATGACGAGCCATACCGCTGAGAGTCAACGACCATGGCCACAAGGACTGTTGGGGAAACCCTAGATATCTCAACATGCCCGGCCCTCGGTGCATTAGAGATATGCCTCTGGATCGGCTTTAAGCCCATAGGGATCGAAGAATAGTCTAGAATTAACGTTTGTCAGATTTTTGAGTTTTCGGCAAAGCAGAAAGCGGCTTATCGGAATTGTTTAAACGGCGGCTAAAATGGCTATTTATAAAAAGGACATAACATTGGCCATGAAAATGTCGTGTACTTCTATCAAATAATATAAAATGCAAACCAGCACTGAGTTTTTACACAGGTTCTCCAGTAGGTTGACTCTAGTAACAACTCTGTCTCCTAGCTGCTTTCGCTGGAGACGTTGGCCCCAGTAGCCCCCTAGATGTCTGCTTTTCCCTTGCTCTATTTTGAGAGGGAAAATTATCACATTTTAAAACCCATCAACGCTCAGTTATAACGCCCGCATCGGTCAGGCCCTCTCCTATGCAAGTACTGCGCGCCCTGCTCTGGCCAAACTTATCGAAGGGATATTGTGAGTGTGGCAAGACTGCTATTGAAAATGCCTTAATTTCGAGAAGGAGCATTGTCAACATATCCAATTCTACGGAAAAGCATCACCCAGCTCCAGGCGTTTACTAGTAACCTTTGGAGAGGACATTATTTTTGCGGTCCAGTCTTCCGAGCTTCTCCGAGCTTTCTCTCTGAACAGCTTCATCGGACTGCGTTATATCAGAGTCTTTATCATCAGAGCCTTTGAAAAAGGTCGTCGCAAAGCTTGCAGATACGCCCGCACCTATAGTCGATATGGCTACATATGGAGACCTGCTGAAAGAGCTCAGACCTCATATTTCAGCGCTTGGCTTCTTATCGTCCGAAAGCCGTCCGTATGCTATATTGCTTGCTTCAATACCCTTAAGAGAAAACTAACTAAGGTACGATGAGAATACAACCATGAACTAATTTCAGGAATTCTTGGTCATCATCTATTAGAGTTTCCCAAGCCTGGAAGCAAATAAGTCAACCCTCTCTACTAAATACCAAAACTCGCCGGTCACATGCTTACGATGGCCCACAATTTCGCGCCGGCACTCTTCTATCACGAAAAAGCAGCGACCCATCAGGGTCTGTTTTGCTTTCTTGTAGTTAAAAGGCTGGTAGACTTACCTAGGTCTTCTCTGAATATGTAATACCTGGACGATATACATGCAATACTCGAATGTATACCGCTCTCAGCTTCATTCACTCAAGTCGTCTGCTGACAGTCAACGAGTGCGGTCACGCGCTCCCACTTGTCTCGAAGCAGATCTTTTTGGTGATTAATTGTGACTTCTCGGAACATCTCGTGTACAGCCAGTGAACCCAGTGCAAACCAACAGTGCTTCGTGTCTGTGAACAGCGAACAGGAGCCCTCCGAAACGCGTCCGTCACCGACGACGGTATACAGCGAAGTGACAGGAATTAGTTCCGACTCTAACCGCCAGGGCGGCGCTACAGGTACGGAATACCCGAGAGGGCGAAGATACGCCCCTCCTACCAAGGTGAGCTACCCTCTCCTGACAGGTCACACGGACGTAGCGCTGTCGCCACGAGAGACCATCCTCGGCACGCATACTACATCCAGGCGCCGGCAAACGACCCGCCCGCTACAGCTCAGCAACAACGAGCTTATATACACCTGCCAGGCCACCACGGGCCCCGGATTGGATACCGGAAGGCACTTCGGACAAAGTCCAGACAAGGCCGAAGCAGGTATCTCAAAGCGGTCTTCGGCAACGAGGGCTCACACCGAGGAAGAACCATAGTATAACTGACGAACGAGCACTCTCCGAAACGAACACCCAGAAACGAGCAAAAACGTGTCTTAAAAGACACACACCGGAAGCTTAAACCCGCGATAACTCAACACAGGAACACACTACCACACAATACGACACAACCTCGGACCCGGAACAACACCCCCCCCAAACATCGCGATCCGGGGCCGGACGAAGAGGCTCGGCGGGCATTCGACGAGGCCTACGAGATCCTAGCGCAGGACTGCGAAGAAATCGCCACGCACTGCGTGCCAAGAAACACAGCAGTGGCCCTCAAGACGCTCTCAAAGAAACTTGACCTCAACCTTCGAGGAGTGTACTCGGCGGCAGAAACAATAATGACGGCGCTACGAGAAACCCGACTGAAAGCAGACCGAGAACGCTTTGCGATGCAGCAAGAAATAGCAAAAACTGCAGCCCAACGAGACGAAGCCATGGCCTCACTCAAAATCGCGTAGAGGGAGCGGGACGCGAAGCTCAGAGGGGAAGACGAGAACGGGGCAAACGCGACGAACGGCAGCGAATGCCCTAAATGCGCGACGGAGACATACAAGGCCCAGCAAAAACACCTCGACGAACAAATACAGAAAGCACAGACTGCAGAGGACTATGCACAGCTAGCACAACTGCCGTGGCCCCCTGCCGCGACACAAACAGTCCCACGGTCTACGGAGGACTTCTCCACGCACACGGGGATACGCGGCATGCTGCTGAGACAACGGCAGCTGCCGACGGGAGACGACGTCAGCGGCCTAATGATGGCGTACCCCTCCTTAGCCTCCGTAGCAGCCTTGCCCCCCGGGACGGCGGTGGTACTGGGCGAAGCTATGGAGACGATTACAGGGCCGACCCCCGTCTCCGAAAGGAGCCACCACCTGGTTGTGGGTGTCCTTCCGGAAGATCCAGGGAATTCCACCATAGACGAAGCAACCCTGACAGCCATGCGCGCAGTAACACACCGCATACTCCGACTAGCGGAAGAAAAACCGCAGGAACGGACACCCCTTCTATACGCCCCAGAGGACATGCGGACTATTTCACACCTACGCATAATCGCGGCACTGGTAGCCCAGTCACCCACTCCCGGAACAATAGCCCTATACAAGAAACGGGAGACAACCAATATACACACGGGCCCACCCCCAACAATACACCCAAAAATTTCAGCCAACTTGTATCGACCAAGAACATCGATAAGAGTCAAGGTGGCGGAAGGAAAGACCTTTGCGGAAACAGTAAGGGCAGTAAGAGAAAAACTGGACCCAGCAACCATGGCTGAGACCGTCATTCGAGAAGTGACGATGACATCCGGCGGAGACGTAGCCATTCGGCTGGGGGAACGCGCACCGGGAGCGAGTGCACGTCTCACAAAGAAAATATGCGAGTCAGGGCTCGAGGCGGACTCTAAGGCCTACGACCCCACACTCGAAGTAGCGCTATGGAACATCAACCCCCTACTCGGCGTCCCCCAGATAAAACAAGAGATCGCCATTCACCTAGGGGTGAGGGAGCCTTCAATGATAAACGTCACGGAGCCCAGACAAGGCCGAAACAGGCGGTGGTACGCCCTAGCCCGGCTACCCGCACCACTTGCCCGGCACCTGGGAAACCTCTCCTCAATTAAAATAGGAGGAAGCAGCTGTCGACCAGACTTATGGCACAGACTGCCCATATGCCACAAGTGCCAACGACCCGGACATCGGGCGGACTTATGCTCGGTGGAAAAACCAGTAGAAGGCAACCTGTGCCTGCGCTGCGGAGAGCAGGGCCACAGAACAAGAGAGTGCAAATCTGCCGAAATGAAATGCATCACGTGTAACACGGCGGGCCATCGCGCCGACGCAATGGCATGCCCAGCATACCGAGAGCAGATCACCAGGGAACGAAGACAAAGATCGAGCGCAGAGAAACAGCACGCAGCCCACCCTCCGGCAATAGAAGAGGAAAAAGAAGACACCCTTAACAAAACAACAAACGCACAACGCACCTCATCCCAAACACATGAACCCACAAACATAGAAGACACCAACAACAACACACCCCCCACAACAACAACGGCGACGGAACCAACAACAGAAACAGAAGCTGGATGGACGACAGTACAGAAACGAACAAAGAACACCACAAAATGAATGTACTACAAATCAATCTAAATAGATGCCGGGCCGCACACGACGCATTACACGCATACGTACACGAACACCAAATAGCTATATGCCTCATAACAGAACCGAACATACATCTAGCACAAACCCGCGCAAATCACTACACAGACCCAACAGCGGATACAGCGATATGGTGGACGGGCCAGGATCCCGAGGTCCCCATCTCAGACCACGGATCGGGGCCGGGATACACCTGGGTCCACCTGGGCAAACGATCATACATAGTATCTTGCTACTTCTCACCAAACCGCACACCGGAACAGTTTAATGAATATCTGACCTCACTTACAGACCTCCTTAGCTCCCTCAAACCACACCGACTCCTCCTCACAGGAGACCTAAACTCCGCACACCCTCTGTGGGGCTCCCGCAAAGCCTCCCGCCGGGGCACCATCCTACTAGACTGGCTAGCTTCCTCCTCACTAACAGTAATCAACGACGGCAACTCCCCGACCTTTATCCGAGGTCACCAGGAATCATACATAGATCTGACAATAGCAAACGACACTTCCCTCCATCTGGTAAGTGACTGGCAGGTCGCCACAGACGCGGAGACACTAAGCGACCATCAATACATAGTATACAACTACGACGGATCAACTACACAGCCAACCTCCACTAGAAGGACCTGGCAGATGAGACACATAAATACAACTAAACTCAGAAAACACCTCAGGAAACATCTCAGGAAACACCTCACGGCAAACCTCCCTAATAACAACAGACCCACATTGACCCCAGAACAACTCACCAACATAATTATAGCAGCATGCCGAGCAGCGGGAGGACCTCCGCGACGCCGCAAAGGCCGTCGCCGCCTACAACCCTGGTGGACACCAGCAGTACAGAAGGCACGAAGGGCATGCATACGGGCTAAACGAACACTCATGAGAGCCCGATCGTGGTTAGCAAGACGTCGCAAAAAAGGGGAACACGAACACATTCTACATGTTGCAATAGACCGGGAAGACACACTTCTGAACATATACAGGGTAACAAGGGACACTCTAAGACAAAAAAAAATACGCGCAGCAAAACGAGAATGCTATAAGACCCTGATAGACCTGGTGCAGCTTGATCCCTGGGGACTTCCATATCGTCTGGTCAGAGGCAAGCTAAAAACCCCCCCGCCGCCACTAACACAAGAAGAAACACTAAGACAAGTCACAAAGCTTTTTCCCTCTCACCCCCCGTGCCCAACAGACACACTACCCGATATTGATCCAGACGACATACCCACAGTGACAATAGAAGAGATACTCAGCGCCGCCGAACGCCTCACACCTGGCAAAGCGCCGGGCCCCGACGGAGTGCC
>QVRM01000381.1:0-87500 GCA_003439945.1 Dermanyssus gallinae
ATATATATATATATATATATATATATATATATATATATATATATATATATATATATATATATATATGCATTAGTTAATCACGGTATTGTAATGCAATCGCATTTATCACATAAGCTCTGACAAGTTACAGTACTGAAAGCCGTGGATTGCAAAGGCCTTCGTTAAATACCTTTCTTTTCTTCGCCTCTCCGCCATTTGGTGCTTTAAATTGCCGCTGGACCATAAATCCCTCTTGCTTATGTTCGTCCTTCAGCCCTGCATATCTGTGTCAAAAACACTTCTTCCAGATTCTACTTACCTTGTAATTCCTCTGCTAGTAGCAGACCATCTTCAAGCAGCACCCTAGTCCGGCATGTATTTGATGACCCGAAAACTCTCTTTAACGAGAAAAGCCTAATCCATCTACCAGTCGTATCTCGTTTACTCCTCCTAGCCTACTCCTATGTACGTGGCAATCGGCTCTATCGTTAGCTCGAACAGGGCGACTGCAACCTTTGGCTGTGGACTTTTTGATCACCGCAGCTACCATGGCGGCCCTTCTTACTCTGTTTGTGCGTCAGCCTGAAAACTCCTGCCGCGTGTTGTTATCTGTGAACTTGATTGTCACTCGGCATCATTTTGATGACAGCTCTGGTATGTGGCAATATTCGATTCGACGTTCGTATTTTCGCTTGGTTCATGAAAGTCTGCCTGTAAATACGTGTGTAGGTATACGCGTGCGGAGCATGGAAGCAAGCGCCCCTCTGTAGTCTCTTACCAGAAAACATGCGAGGCTGTGTCGGCCCGGGGAGACAGGTTCGTTTCTTCGGACGTTGTCATTTCGTTTGTCGGTGAGTTTGATGAGTGGCCATGGCCGCGGCCTACACCGAAAGAAGGCACAGATCTTGGATCAGCGAACGGAGAAGTCGCAGTGGGAAATGACGGTGATATTGCTGCTGTCTGCTCAAGTCACCCGCGTCACCGGTAAAAAAAATGCACATTCAGTCATTCAGATATGTATCATTTAATTGAGTAATCGTAAGGTAATCATATCGAACAAAGAAAATAAACCACATGACGAACATGCGTCGCAACTGAAAACCTTTCAACAGTACGCTACGCGTATTGTACGCGCCTGTACCTACATAACGCACAAGTGCAGACATTTCTTTACTTCATGGTAAGCGCAATTTGGAACTCATTGGCCGTGAAGGCGTCTGTCATGAAGGCTACAATCTCGAATTTTAGCGTGGGATTCTGTTGTTCTGCGTCGTAGGGTGCGGTCCGCTAAAAGTCCAAGTTCAAATGTTGTGTGGGGTCTTTTTAGAGCAAGAGTACTCCTCTCACAGGAAGATGACTCGAGTGTTTCGAGTGGTAAGATTACGCCCTAGTGTGCGTATTCAATATCTGTGCCGTGAATAGACTTAGGATCTGCTGCCTTTTGCTTGAACACCTTAACGGCTGTCACCATCATCAGCGACGGCTGTGTCTGATGTAAAGCTGACGCTGCTACCATTGCTACTCTACCCATCTTTGGTATGTGTCGTACGAAAGTACGGCCGTTAGAAAAAATTGCAACCTGATATGGAAACTTGTTAACCCATATCGGCAGCGAATCCTGCAAGAAATAAAGCTCTAGGATGGGCAACGACCCGCTAACCTGCTAAATTTCAATTTCATCGCCAGCATTTTCTTTATATTCACCGGTTTAGTCTTACATATATCCTAACTAAGTTTTACCACTTCTGTCAATAACGACAGGACGGTGACTGGCTGCACCGAATCAAACGTTTGTCTTGTGCATTATATTTTGTAAAATAGAAGCATGTTTGAATATGTATATATATATATATATATATATATATATCTTGTAAGGAAAAAGCAATACAAATTATATTTCTTCACATCTCCTTCGTGGAGTCCTGCATAGTTGCAGAATTAAGCCAAGGGAAGGTATATATATATATATATATATATATATATATATATACAATCTCACTATAAAAATATATAGTTGAACAAGCTCTGACTGCCTATCGTTGTTTCTAAATATGATCTTAAGTAGATTCTGTTCTTAATTAGTAGAGAGAGAGAGAGGCCCTAGTTGCTGAATAGCTCTTTGCTCACCTCGCGCACTCCGTTCTCACGACTCAAGGTGTTGCCGCCACTGAGGTCGTCGCCGTGATGATTATTATTCACACGGACACCGCCGTCCCCACCTGCCGATAGATGTCGCGGTAGCATCTGTGGCAAGGGCGCTGCGACGCCCGTCAGCTGGCACGTCAGATTTACTCCACTGCCGCTATTGACGTACAGTTGTGGGCCGCCCCAGATGCGCGCAGTGCGAGCTAGAAAATGTACCCAAATACATTTAGACGCAGGCATTAATGAACGCTGGTATTCAGATATGAAAGGCATGTGATGATCATATATAAATATGTAAATGCATAAGTGGAGCATTTAATTCATTGCTATTATGCCACCAATGCAGTAGATACGCACTTATTGTGCTGTAGTGTTCATATATTTATATATATATAGTCCCTTTTCAGCTACCTTTATATACATACAAAGCCCCGTTATAGGAGCGTGTGTTAGTTTCATTGAATTAAATTGGCGTAATCACGCTCTGTGTTAGCCCCTATTTAACTTTTTTTTATGATTGATTATTATGATTTAGCCACGGGCCAAGCAAACTATCTGTCCGGTTTATGTAGTCGAACAACGTCTCTGCTTTCGGTGTAATGTATCGTTAGCTCTACAAGTCGTCGGGGCGCGTATCGAAAAAGTGTTTGAGTAGTTGACACTGGGAAAGCTGTCGTATCTTGGCTCGGTTTTGCTGTCGGTAAATGTTTCGGTCATCTGCATGCTCTGGATACTTAGGAGACTAGGAGGAAACGGTGTATTTATGTCCAACCGAAAGTCATCCCCGGAAGGGCAGATGCGCACCCCGTCCTTCTTGCGGCACCCGAGACAGA
The DNA here is from genome assembly GCA_003439945.1 of Dermanyssus gallinae. Classification (NCBI taxonomy): domain Eukaryota; kingdom Metazoa; phylum Arthropoda; class Arachnida; order Mesostigmata; family Dermanyssidae; genus Dermanyssus; species Dermanyssus gallinae. The sequence goes on from QVRM01000381.1 coordinate 2,958, forward strand.
ACGGGTGTGTCTGATGGATTTGGTCACCAAAATTGACTCGGAAAAAGCGTTGAGCAACCAATATGCCCTTATTCACTCCAATGTGGACATTGTTGTTGTGTATTCAGTGCCATTCACCTCCTGTTGAGCCGTTTAGTTATTTGCGACTATGGTTGCAGACTATGTGAAATGTGTGCCTTCGCCAATTTGCAACTGTCCAAATACCACGACAAACAATGAAGCATAATTAAGTAAACGATTCGATTAAATGCCAACTACTCGAAATCCTAACAAAATAATTGCATTGGAAACGTCAACAATATGTTGGCTGGCGGCGTGTCATCGAAAAATTAACTCCTCTGTGTTTGTCAGGCCTTTGTGCGCCAGGGAATGCTTTGCTCGCATCGCTGCTATACAAAGAATCTTAGGACTCACAAAACCGGGGCGGAATCTAGTCAATAAATTTGGTTTTGACTGAGTGCGCTAAGCATGGAAAAATTTGTTCAATATATATATATATATATATATATATATATCGCTTTGAAACATTTTCGCGGTCTGCTTAGCACACTATATGTATATATATATAGTCTGCTTAGCACACTATATATATATAGTCTGCTTAGCAATATATATATATATATATCTTCATATATTACGGTCACGGCAGAAGCTGTAACCGAGGTATATATACATATATATGGTTCGGTTACAGCTTCTGCCGATGTTCCGTTCGGACGGCCTCATAGACACATATGTACATCCACCTGCTTGCGCTACCTGCCCATGACTCCTACTTTACGATTTGTGTATATAGGAGTAAACTTGTTTAAGCCTAGTTTGCTGACTGCGTGTGACTTAAGCGACTTTGTTACCCGTTTTTAAGAGGTTATACACCCAAGATAACACACTTTGTGACAGTAAATAAAGGGCGCTTGCGTCACAGCAGACAGCTCCTATGGTTCAATGAACAATTTTCTAGTACGGAAGCGCAACTTCTGCAGAGTCACAATGCACGCAACCGTTATGTCTTATAATCTTCTTTCGGCCGACTGGCTCTAACTAAATAGGATCGGACCTCCAGGCCGTTCGCTCTTAAGGTTAACTTTTTCACCGGAATCACTGTCCGCAGGAGAAAGTGCAAGCTAAACAGATAAGCAGATCTTAATGTATATGGTACGAGATGCCGCAATGGTGGTGGAGTGTGTAGATGTATTTGCTTGACGTATCGTTTTTCTACTGCCAACATACAACTGCCGAATACCACAGTGAGGCATAATTGATTAACCAGTTGGACACTTCTGGTGCCAATTGGGCTTCAGCGTCTAACGCTAACAACTGAAAATTCCAACAAAGGAATTGCATTGGAGACGTCAACCATTTTTTGGCTGGCGGAACGTCATCGAAACTGACCTGACGATCCGGAAAATCGAGTCGTTTTTTTTGTGGACCATATTTGTCATGTTTGATCGAAATCGAAACGCTACGGTTTTCTGCCACAAATAGCATGCACGCTGTACGCGCTTCAGTGCTCGTTTCATTGTGTGCACACCACCGTGTCTGCGCGCGGCCGAAAGCTCCCACTTGGAGACGCTACTGGCACTTTGTCCTAACGCATTCGTCTTTGCTAAAACACGTGTTGTCCGTGACTCGCAGGTGCATTGCGCGCTGCACCCTGGCCTTCTTTGGACTACCGCTGCCGTAGTACCATCGGGTATGGCCATATACGCTGCGATGCGGCCATTTGCAGTCATACATATAGCTAGCGTTTCGGGGGCAATGTCTCGTGCACATACGTCAATGGCACCTAACAGCGACACAGTGTGCGACTTACGAGCCTACCCACTAAACCCATAATTCTCCTTACTCCCTTCTTCCCCCTTCCCCCCATGAAGATGAGTTACCAGTATGCCCTGGTAAGTTTCTTCCTTCAGGCTCGAGATTTCGTGGCATTTCTTCATCAGCAGCATCGGCGAATGTCGTATCGTGTCATATTGCTGAACCGTGCGTAGGTGTGTACCTCTATGCGCCGAACGAGTTTACCAGCGATTCATGACGACAGTTACCGCACGTTGACAGCGGCGTGTACAAAAGGCCTTGTTGTTGTTTCTGCTACTGCTGTATTACGAGAGCGGAGCGGTCATTACAAGAGAGACATTGGACGAAAAGAAATAGAGAGAGAGAGAGAGAGAGAGGTAGCGGAAAAGAAGTAGAAATATATAGGTCATGCAGCAAAAGCATGCATATTGTGGTCTAAGAAGGTCAAGAAGGACTGATTCCGAGAACCGAGATCCATATGGGCTCACGAGACTACTGATTGAACAGAACGACAGCTGAAGTCGTTTCTTCGGATCATATTGAAGCGATTACGGGAACGACGAGGCCGAGGTTTGATAGGTCCTCGCAGGCAATCGCTATGGCAATGGCGCGGTGGCGGTGGCTTCGGCTTGAGCTTCGTGTTATGTGAGTGGGTATGTTGACTTTATTTGGCGGCGTGTGAAAACAAGATGTCTCTTGTTGGGAGACAAGCAGTGAGAGACATTTGTGGCGTTCCGCCAAACTGAGAACAGCGGAGCGGCTTACCCGCGAGCGACGAGCTCATATTTTGAACGGAGAGTTTCGATTTGACGCCTAAATCTCGTCACCACGACAGCTATTGCACTTGTCCTTCTTGGAGTTGTTGTTGCTTCTGCTGTTGTTGTCGCTGCTGCTGCTGCTTCTGCTGTTGTTGATGTGATTTTGCGGCTGCTCCTTCGGCCACAACCTGCTGCGCGGTTCGTGTAAACTGTCAATATAAAGTGCAGCCTGTGTACAACATATTGAACAAGAGGTAGCAGCAGCAGCAGCAACAACAACAACAACAGCAACGGCAGGCTAGCTTATTGCAGCCGTTGTTGTTGATGTTGTTTGTTTTTCCGGCAAACTGGGTGAAAAAACTGCAACTGCAAAACACTTCTTGGCTGGTGATGGGGATGCCAGCGGCCGCTCGTCATCTCAAGCGCTCCCACCTCGTACTCCACTCCACAAGACCCATATTGACATGTCGACCCAAGACAATGAACCCCAGACAAAAGGCGTCTCGCCTATGGCGCTCGTGCCGACGAGGAGAGTAAACCTAACATTCTCTGACGTGCCATTTTCTGCGTCTTGTCTAATCGTGTCTGCAACACCACGCAAAGCAGCATAAGTAACAAGAATAATAACAACAACAGCAACAACAACAATAACAACAACAACAACAACACAAGCGACAATAACAACACCGGCGACGGGAACAACCAAGAACAGCACAGGCAACAGCAACAGACACAACAAAAACAACAATAGCAAATTAAGTAGACAAACAACCATAGTGAGAACAACAGCGACAACAACAATCGCAATAAAAACAACCGCAATAACAACGACAACAACAACAACAACAATACCGACGATGGCAAAATTAGCAACAACAGTATATTAGCAGTGGTTGTGATCGAAGTCGGAGTCGTAGTAGGGGTATGGGCAAACGCAGAATACCACAACTCTCAGTAGCAAAAGCGGCTTCACTGTCGGTAATGAGTGTCGGCTGTCAAGGTAGAACCAGTAATAATAATGGTAGGCGTAGATCGTGTACTTGTCGTAGGACTTGTAGTAACCGTCGACCATACAGCAAGCAGAATCGTTATCAGCACGAGTGGGTGGTAGCGCCAGTAGCGATTACACGCATAAGCATATATTACTTGTTGTTGCTCTGGCTGATGGAGCGTGTCAGCCAACTAGCCAAGAGGGAGAGAGAGAGACAGATATCGGCGACAAAGACGGCTATAACAACATCGACGTTGAAGTCTAGACTGAGAGAAGCCGGGGAGAAGAGAGTTTGTTTCGCTCGACATGCAAAGTGGAGCAGCGGTAGCCAGACACTCCACACCAGGCTCATTCGGCCGCATGACAGACATGGCTGACAGACAACAACAACAACAACTACTACTACTACTACTACAACGACAACGACGACAACAACAACAACTACAACGACGACAACGACGACAACAACAACAACTACAACGACGACAACGACGACAACGACAACAACAACAACTACGACAACCACTACTATTACTACTACAGCAATAATCACAACAACAACCACAAGCATAACAACAGCAACAATCACAATGACAGCAACAAGAATCACAACAACAGCAAACAACAACAATAACGGCAACAACAAGCAACAACAACAATAACAACGAGAGTAGCAACAACAGTGAGCAGCTGATGAGTGTGCGGAGTTGGTTTGATGCGCAACATACACGCAAGATGCGCGTGCAAGGGCCACTCCGACAGTATGCCGGCGAGGCTAGCGCAATGGGTGGCCGATGGGTGCCGAGTGCCACCGCCAACGTTCGGCGGCGGCCCCGTAGTTCTTAGCTATCTGTCTGAGTGCGATGAACGAGGAAGAAAAGAAAACAACCGAAAATCGGATCGTTGTCGATCAGAATCGATACGGTAGGCACATCGCTGTGGTCTCACCGAGTTCGCCGGCCGGTGAGCTTGTTTAGCTAGCTCTGGCTGGCGTGGATGCCCGACCAGCTGAAGACCAGCCGAGCGCAGCATCCGAGAGAATGCTGCTCCGATGACGCTGCAAGAAAGCAAGCGAAATCAATGGCTGGATGATTCGTCCTTCGCCGGCCATATGAAGCTGGCGCTTATCCACCGATTCGGCACGCTGTGCCGAGTCACTCGTCGGTGCGCTCTGACCGACCGACCAACCGATCGACCGTTAGACCAACGTATTATAAGACGTCGCGGCTAGCGAGATCGAAATAGAGCATCACTGACTGCAGCCGCCGCCGACTCCTAGCTGTGTTTCCACGATCTTCCTCCTTCTGGTATTCCTTTGATGCGTCCGCCTAGGAGTCGTCCGTCGTATCGGGGCGTAACCGGCGATGGGCCCACCTACTTGCTGATCGGCGGCTAAATTACCGGTTGTCACCGCTTGGCTTGAATCAAGAGTGCTCGTGCACAGAGGAGCTCGACGAAGGAGCTTGGAGGCATCCTCTCATCAGCGGCAACAGACGCTTGATGGATGAGGTGCTCTTGGGGCTGGGCTGGATGGGCAGGATCTCCAAACGTCATTAGGAAGAAATCATGCATTTGATGCCGATGACACGAGCCGTAGATCACTAAAGAGAGCACGTTTCACAGCGCAGCGGGCAGGGAGCGGGATACACACGTAGCCTACACTATAGTTAAGCTTCCATTAGGATTGCGAATGCTTGTGTATCTACTTTGTATTGTACTATTTGCGGGCTGATATTCGTTCGGCTTTGCTTGGCAGTTCTGCTGTTCTCCCGGTTAGTCAGCTTGACCTCTAATAGGGTTTGCCTTAATCGTGGTAACAACTACTACTACAGCACCAGCAGCAGCAACAACAGCAACAATAACAGTAACAACAACAACAATAACATCCAACACAACCACGACAACAGCAATAATGACGGCCAGCAGCACAACAATGACGATAACAGTAGAAAACAACAACAACAACAGCAGCAAACGATTACAATGTATATTACTACGACTATTTCTACTACTGTTAGGGTTAGCGGCAATGCCTTGACGACGACGGCTGCTGCTTCGATCACCAATGCAGTACGAGCGCAGCGAATGATATCTCATTAATTCAAATATAAAGGCTAAAATTCGATTTGAGGTTAGTATGTGCTTGCTTAGCGAAACGGCTAGTTTCTCCCCCCGCACATTTGCGGCCGCGGATGGAACCACAGAAGCAGCTGGCGGAGCTGTGAAGCTGGGGGGGGGAGGGTGAATGATCTCCGTTTGCTCCCTCCGAACGCGACGGCCAGCAACGCTTTGAGCTTGGAGCTATCTAGTAGTAGGGAGAGGTCCTCTACTGACTAATGACATGAGGAAAATTACCTTCGTTGTCTGGCCCCCAGTACAGCCCAGCCCGTTGTGTTGAGGGGTTGCGCCTTCCATCCTACCAACCGCGATTTTGACTCTACTTCTTTCTCTCTCACACTGGATACATATGTATGTATATATATATATATATATATATATATATATATATATATATTGGGATAGTGATTGACGCAATAGATATTAGTAGGTAATCGAAAGAGCTTGCTCTTCTGTTGGCAAGGCATTGACTCTGAACATCAGCTCTACAGTTATATCTATTGTTTCTATGTCTTCTTCATCCTGGTTATTCCTCGGTGCTTGCCATATGTATTTAACTCGAAGCTTAGCATCTGCTTGTTGATAGTTTACACCATCTTGTCGCCCCTCCCTTGCTTTCTCTCATATATATATATATATATATATATATATATATATATATATATATATATATATATATATATATATATATATATATATATATGAGAGAGCGGATACCTCATTCTATGTATTTCTATTCTATCTATAATTGTTAGATTGATGCAAAAGTTCTTACCGTTTTCGTATTCACTCGTTTCGGAAACTTCGCCTTCTAGGCAACATATCAGCATAGGAAAGAGTGATATGTATATGAGAGAGCAGTAATTTGGCGACAAAAGCATAGTTGCTTTCTGAGAAGGCGGAGAGAGATTGACTCTAAATTGCGGACCACTCAATCAATAAACGCGCAACCAACAGCTTGCCACGTTCCGTGGTCGAGATTTTAATCTAGACGATGAATCAAAGTCCAATCGACCCTCTTTGCTGGAAGGATGTGTTAAGCTATGAAACATAGGAATCATTTCAAAGCCCTGTAGCACAAGAATGCCTTCTGAGCTCTGTAACATAAAAACAACTTGTAAGCTCTGCAACGCAACTATAACTTATTAGCTCTGTAAGTGAGTTGCTTACAAACTTAGTAACGCCAACAAACAGTAGCTCATACGCGTCCAGCCTCGTTCTTGGATTGTCTGGTAACCTGCGATGAAAAATGGGTTTTCTTCGAGGCTGCAAGCGGGCAAAGAGTCTGATCCGAGGGCGCAGTCAGTTCTTACAGTTCGTCCAAGCGAAACAACCCTTTAAACAAGATTATGTTGCGTTTTTAGTGGGATATTGGAAGCATTGTTCACCTTGAACTTTTGAGAAGGAACTAGACGATCAACGCGGATCTCTACTGTCAACAACTCCAACGAGTTCAAGGGAAGTTGATCCAAACGCGTCCACAACTCGTGAACAGGAAATGAGTCATTCTTCACTAAAACAACGCACGACCCCATGTGAGTAACTCCAGCTCTAAAAAATATCCGAGTTCGGCTGGGAACTTATTGGGCACCTACCGCGCTCTCCGGAGCATGAGCCTTCACACTATCACTTATTTCGGTTTCTCCTTTTTTGGACCAGAGGAAATTGCAGGCTCCAATGAGGGGGAGACTATACTGATAATTAAGTAAACCCGCATATTTTTACCGCAAATTCGTGTTTTTGGCAAAACGGCGAGAACGTTTCTACCAATTCATTATATATTGTTGTAAATGTGCATATATTGTACATGAAGCGATGCCGACACGACAGTGTGAGAGCGATTGTAAGCAACTCCGACATTATCAGTCCTAAGATCGAGCCTTCTGCAACGCATACAGTGGACAGATATCTGAGAGGTAGGTCTTATGAAACCAGGTTATTAAGAAACGTGTATATATATATATATATATATATATATATATATATATATATATATATATATATATATATATATATATATATATATGTAAAGATTGTGAGAGAGAAATATGCAGTATGCTTCACATTCGTTGCTTTCCCATCGGTGTTCGAAGCAGTGCAACGGCGCAAAATTGGTCGCCCGTTTACCTTGTCCACCTGTGACAGTCGGGGAAGTAGTCGTCGAGACGATGATGATGATCATGATGATGAGGACGACGATAATAATAATAATAACGAGCGTAGCTGACGAAGGTTGCCAACAAAGTAGCCCGAGTAGTCGAAGAGACTCTATGAGTCTGTGTACACCCTGCCAGTCGTTCTGTCCGTTTGTCCGTCCGTCTTTCTATCCACCTGTCCGCCTAATGCAATAAAGGTCGCAAGAACAGCACAGCTCTCTCTCCCCCCTCCTTTTCCTTCCCGTCTCTCGACATGTAGAAACATTCACGCGGGCCGGAGGTGCGGTTAGTGCGAGCGATACCGGGAGCAAGCATACTCCATGCTGTAGCAAAACTAGCTGATGTAGTAGTAATGGTAGTAGCAATAGTAGTGGTAATCGTGAGTAGCAAAACGGTGGTTGGTACCACCAGCAGTAGCAGCAGTCATAAATAACGACGCTCCCACCAATGCGGCCGCGGAATTATCGAGGCTTGATTGATCAATATAACCTACCGCGTTGGCACCACCGCTTTACTATCTATCTGCCATCCAGCCAGCCTAACAACGATGTCAAAGCAGCTAAAAAGAGGGCATACATGGTCGCCAGTAGCAGCAGCAGCAGCACCAGCTCCTACTTAGCTGCACACAGAGACGAAGGAAAACAAAATGAAGCCTCTTTTGCTGCTTCGTGCCCAACGTAGACAGACGCATGATTATGTTTGGGGGGGGGGGGGGGGGGGGAGTGGTTGGGTTGTTGATGGCATGGCCGAGAGGAGTGGGGGATTGGGGCGTCAACGATATAGTTCCTATCCTGGGCCAGCCATGGTCTATTTCCATAGAATCGCACTACCTGTCAGCGGAGCGCATTAAAGATAATAAACATTCAAAAAGATTCATCGTTCCTTCCATAGAAGAGAACGTCGAAGTACGGTACAAACCTAGACGAGAAAAGGGAGGCCCATACTTCATCACCTTTCCTGTCGTGTGTTCTTTTCCGTACAACTGCAGTAGGTTGCCATACATACTGTTCGTTCGTAAGCAAACTACCGGCGCTCGATGTTAACTTAGTAACTATTACCAACACGTTGGCCGCCCGAAACGAAGGTCATATAACAAAATGTTTTATATATATATATATATATATATATATATATATATATATATATATGACTGATTAATTTATTATTCGTTTGACATGTATACCTAAATACACATGTCACCCTTTTATATCAGGGGCGCGTTGAGCGGCAGCATATATATTACCTACGCATCTATATAATCAATGTATCGTTCTATACCTACTGAGCATTTGCCTTCCATTGGGACAACCTCTACTTGGGAACATCAACTTAGATCTAACATTCTGTTCTAAAGCTAGATCCTCCGACTTGTCTATATCTCTGCTTCCTCCCAAGGCTGTACATTATTTTACAATATGGTCAATTGATTCATTCCCTAACCCACAAACTCAACATTCTGTATCCCCCCCCCCCCCCGCTATATTAGCTCGTTGTATCCTTATATCCAATATCCCTGGCCTGGCAACTGCCAATAGCCCACTCGCTCTAGAATGATTGTATACACTTTCTACCCGCCCATTTTCCCGCTTTTTCTTTTCCTAGATACCTGCTAAGCTCGATCTGGAACCCATCGGCAATTTCCATTTGCCCGTATATTTTTACTCTTAATTTCACCATTTTCTCTGATACCCTTGCGGTTGCCCATTGTTGACTATTAGACGCAACGTCCCTAGCTATGAACTTCTGCTCTGCAATCCCACTTTATTTTGACACTTAGTGCCGTCTTCACCAGCTGCTCTGTTTAACCCACCTTTTGTTTGTGATATTCTTAGTCCTAACACTAAATCTTTGCTTCTCTTTGTATATATTTTGACATCCCCCTTACCCCTCAAGAAACCCCCTGGCGCAATTCAAGCGGCAACCCAGTGCTATTCTTATCACATCTCTGTATTGTTTCTTACTTCTTTCCCGACCCTGCTCTGTGGACCAGAGATGCATTAGCAAAAGTCAATCCTGGTACATACATGGCCTTCCATATATATAATATATTTTTTTCAACCCCTAGAAGGCCCTTACACCTTACTGCATGTTTTCCTTTTTTGGCCTTCGTTCTCCGTAATTTTTCTTTCTCTAAAAATCATCCCCTGTAGTCACCGGCACCCCAATATACATGTACTGACTTAGATAGTCAAATTCCCACCCCTGTAATACAAGCTTAATTTCCTCCATAACTCCTGTGAATACTAAAACTGCGCTCTTTTTTATAATCAAACACCTGTCTTAGTTCTCCGCTGCTTCTCCTACTAGAAATTATTTTCAACGCTTGGATAATTCCTACCTCAATTTCATTAAGACCACACCGTTTCAGATTCATTATTTACCACGCCTTCAATCTCATCTGTTGTAGGCGTAATCTCCGTGCTATTTCTTGCCCTTTCTACACTGTTTACGCCAGTCGTGACAAATAGTGCTTAAAACGTGTGGTAAGTAAGGTGCCAACCTCCTCTACTGTGTATGTTCTATCAGACTTCTTAAATGTCATCCTTGTAGTTTCTTGGTTGACATAGTCCTAAAACTGTTTTGTTCGATCTTCCTTGGGAGCTCCTTAGATCTTATTAAATTCCCTCTTGTCTACATTTTTATTTGTACCTTGTGTTGACATTTGAGCTCTATTCTTGGCTTCTTTGTAAATGGCTAAATACACTTTTGCCTTGTCTGCATCCCTTCCCATTACCTTTCCATGCCTCCTTCTCCACCTTTTTCGTTTCAATATTGCCCTATTTATTTGATCACTCCACTACCCTTGTCCCCCTTTTTTTGAAGTCACTTCCCTATTTTACAGTAATTGTCATATGCGTGCTTAACGTTTCTTCTGCACCCATTTGTGTTTATCCAAACATTTCTTTTGTATAACTGCCCACCCCGGCTTCTTCTTCCTCCCGCTTACTTCTACACAATAATGATCACTTCCAGCATTGCGTGTTTTCTCTTCATATATTCTGATTTCCTTCTCATTCATCCAGGTGAAATTCCAATCTCCCAGACGTATTACCCCTTCCTTACTCTGATATTCCCAAATTACTTTATGTACGCTTTTAAATAGCTGCTAATAATCTTCTTCCGTGTTGCTTGGCTATATATGAAACCAGTTCTTGTATAAAAAAAACGTTTTAATGGGATGCGTATGAGTGGCCCAAGAGTCGCGTTAAAAAAAGTACGTGCCACTTCTGCAGCGAGTTATGCCGTTATGTCCAGTCTTCTCCCACCCTTTACTCTGTAAATAAAGACATTCTATTCTATCTCCCTTTGGCGTATGCTCCATTTCGAACAGCTTCACCAATCTGGCTAGGATAACCTTGTTGTAAACCAACGACTTAATTGTATTTTTTATACCCATTAGCACCATCTCCGTTAGTGGCTTCTAATTGATCTTACACAAGAAACCAATATTTGAGGTTCTCGTATACCACCGCGAGTGCATACTGGTCTCTCATTCACTGAAGTATCGAAAGCCACTGGTTGCTACGTTCTACGAGTTTTACGTGGAAAATGTGCGTACTTTTGACATCTAGGTATTTTTGTTATCGCGCACGCGCAATCTCATATGGCGCGTTCAAGCCATCAGTGAAATAGGATAGGTTTGTTGTCACTACTAATTGAGTGTATAATTTACGATCAACATTATTTGTATACAAAACATTTGTGTATATTTAAAAACTTACAGTATATATATATATATATATATATATATATATATATATATATATATATATATATAACATACCAATAACACGCAGCGTGACGTATCTACTGAGTTTTGGTACAGATCCCAGTTGACATTCATACACCCCAGAGTCTCCTGGGTTCGGATAGGCTAGCTGGAGAGCCCATGAAGACACTGGCGACCCGGTGGAGGATGCCATGACCTGCAAGCACCAAAAAACCGAACCAGCACAAGAAGTAAAACTTGCCAGATGGCGCTACTGGCTACCGCCTAGCCATCATCCTCCGGAGTGCCTCCGAGTTACGAGATCGCGTCGGCACCTTGTTGTTATGGCATGTTGAAGTAATTAGGTCTGAAGTGATGTTAAGAAACTAACGATGTCGATAGTAACAGCAGTCATCAAATACCTGAAATCGCCGATCCTGAATATATCGGTCGCGGCCGACGCTCAGTACACTGAGGTCGGCTCGTCTGATCCAGGACACCTGGAGAGCGACAAACAATAAAGAAAGCAAACACTATCATAAAAACAAGGCTCCTTTTGGCATTTGATTCCTGTCCGTTTATTGGAAAGACGCGAGAAACGAGTACGAGAGAAGACAGGTTGGGAAGAAGCCAGATGGGGGGGAGGAAGATGATTTTGTTTTTCTTTTTAATAAAAGAAGGTGCGCGTTCTGACGGGCGCGAGACTGACGCGATACACACTGACGCCGGCGACAGCGTAAGAGCAGCTACACAGCGAACCGGCCAGCGAACAGCCTGCTGAGATCGTTTCGGCGTCCGGCCGTCTGTTCTGCCACGGTCCACTAAGACAGCTGGGCCTGAAAGGTCGCCCCCTAGGTAGAACGCTAATCTTGTTGGCGGCAATCACGCTGCATCATATTGGCGCAGAGTTTATCATGCATGCATACACATGGGCAAAGTGCGTTTTTCAGTCGCGTTTGTGACCCCTTCTCTATGAGGCGCCGACAGCGGCCCAATACATATAAACCTTGTGCTTCCGGGGCGACAGCTGCTCCCCAATCTTTGTGTGTAAGGTCTCTCTTGCCCAGGAACTGCTATATATATATATATATGTGTATGTATGTATATATATATATATATATATATATATATATATACATATATATGTATGTATGTATATATATATATATATATATATATATATATATATATATATTATACATATATATATATGTATGTGTATATATATATATATATATATATACATACATATATTATTAGACCTTGGCAACTAAGCATTCGTAAAACTTGCTCGCACCTTTGTTACACGCATTCGACCCTAAGTTTTATTCGAAAGCTCATCGGTGTAAACGCTTTCCTGGCCAACATAAACCGAGCACGATGCCCAAACATAACCACCTAACTATTATATTATACAATTGTGGTCACTTCTACTTAATTGTCGCTGTGAGGTGTGGTTCCGATTACGAACATACGGATTAGAGAAGATGCAGGTAATGATTGAAAGTACAATCATAAATCAAACCATAGATTCAGCGGGTGTTGAAGTTGAATTGGTTTCTCAGAAGGAGTCACCCTGGGTGGGTCACAAGTGACTTAAAAGGCAGAATGGTCTTTAACTATTCGATTTGGTTTTTAATATTATGAATAAGTAGTGGCTGTGTATGTAGGCTAATATATTCAATCTAATAAAGAAATTGCAAGAGCAAGCGAGATGAGTAGCGGCTATGTAGAACGTACTAAACGGGTATAAGTGACAGCATTTATGTGAGTGTTATTGAAAATGTACGATTGTATTGTGCGAACGTGTTTTACCGTCTAAGTACGTAGACCACTATCAAACTCACATGCGCGATTAAGTGGCAGTTTCAGGCAAGGTTGTAGGCCAGAAGAGCTCTGTTTAGTATTTACATTGGTCACTTTGCGTCTATCATCGCTTCTATTATGAAAGGGTCAAACTTCTCATTGCGTTCACCACATTGCCTCTCTGGACATCTAGTGAGACTCATGATGAAGTCTTGAGCTTTGAAGTTGACAATATTTTCGCGCAATTGGTTCGATCAGTTGCTCTAGATAAGAGCTATGCTACTTTCTTTCTTCTAAGCTTCTAAGGAGAAAATTGAACACTATAGGGAATGGTCTTGGAACGCCCGTTTTCACACGACGTCAGAGAAAAAGAATTGTATGGAATATGGGCTTGCATTAGTTCATGTATTAATCTGATATAGGTGCCTATTCTAGTATATGGACAAAACAACCGTTGTCGCGAATAAGCAGCAACGGCTGCAATGTCAGCATCACCAATTACAACAACAACAACAACAACAACAACAAAAACAATAACACGTGAGCTGGTTAACTGTTCGAAGCAATTTCGTGTACCTAAATAGATGGGATTGCTCGCTACGCAATACACGTAGCGAACTCGCCTAGTTCGCACCGGGTTCCAGAGGGCGGTTTGGACGAATACACGATAAATAGTCGTCCGAGTTGCACACAAGTATGGGTGCAGGCAAACGTAAAATGCTGCGAAAAACGTACAGTTCTGTCGCCAATGTTTCGAATTCTGCAGGGCAGGAAGACGGTGCGGCCGATCATCGCGGTTACGACTGACGCCGTCGAATTGTCGAACGCGGGCAGACCCAAGCCGGCTGCGTTGGCACCTTCTGCGTGGCGGGACAGCTGCTGTTGCTGATCTGTGTGACGCCCCTTGTGGCGTCGGTCAAATTCCTCGATCCGCTGATCACCACCCACTGTACGATGATGGTGGTGTTGTTGTTGATACACGACACTACCTGTATGTGTGAAACTCTCGATCTTGAGACGTGCGACATCTTATCATCTGGGATATGACGTTTCGTTTCTACTATAAAAAAAAAGGGGCAACACATTTCACGCACACCTGTATGAGGTAGTGCAGACGTCTACGCACTTACTCCTTTAAGGTAACACCATTAAATTGACTACCCACAAAAAGACTTATATATATATATATATATACTTTTCACTGTACTATTTCTACACGACATGTGTGATAACAAATCTGACTTATATATACAGGGTGTGACAGAAAAATTTGAAGCGCGATATGTGGAATTGTAGAGCTCGTTAAAGCAAATGTGTTTTCCAATGGAACATGGTCTCTGAGAAGTCTTGTTTTGGAGTGAGAGTGAAATTATTACAATTTGTAACACTGGTGTTTTTGCCCAACATAGGAGCACAAAATGTGCTGTTGCGAGACAACCAGTCCTCCTAGACAGAAACTAAGCACACCCTCGTGTTCGATAAAATTCTGCTCCATCTGAAGAATATACAAGGCCGGTCAGAAAACGCCCCATGGTCGCTTAGAAGAGAATTCGCCAAAAATGTAGTTCTTTATTAGCGTTCACGCCAAATACTTCAAAATCATAACCCTACAACCACTCACAGCACCCAAAACGTATTCAGCCAATGCGCAATTCATGGCGATCATTGTGGTACCAAACATACGAGTATGTTCATGCGAGCTGTGGTTGCGGAGTAATTACGATTTTTCGGCGGGATGTCCAAATTAAGTGCATGTAAAAATGACTGTGTGGCGACGTTCACTACCGCCGACGTGTCGCGCGACAGCCGCAGCGCGTCATTTTTCATGCACTTAATCTGGACATCCGGCCGAAAAATCGTAATTACTCCGCAACCACAGCTCGCATGAACATATGTTTGGTACCAAAATGATCGCAATGAATTGCGCATTGGCTGAATATGTCCGTTTTGAGCGCTGTGAGTGGTTGTAGGGTTATGATTTTGAAGTATTTGGCGTGAACGCTAATAAAGAACTAAATGTTTGGCGAATTCTCTTCTAAGCGACCATGGGGCGTTTTCTGACCGGCCTTGTATATTCTTCAGATGGAGCAGAATTGTATCACGAACACGAAGGTGTGCTGTCTTAGTTTCTGTCTAGGAGGACTGGTTGTCTCGCAACAGCACATTTTGTGCTCCTATGTTGGGCAAAAACACCAGTGTTACAAATTGTAGTAATTTCACTCTCACTCCAAAACAAGACTTCTCAGAGACCATATTCCATTGGAAAAAACATTTGCTTTAACGAGCTCTAAAATTCCACATATCGCGCTTCAATTTTTTCTGTCACACCTTGTATATATATATTTTTATATATATATAAAGCACTCGCTACATAATACTCCATTGTCAAAGAATTCTTATCAGAATGTTCACTCCTATAAATAGTATGACTTGCAACAAATACATTAAAGTTAGCGGCTGGTTGACTTTTATTCCTAGGAAGAAATAAAGGGAGAGAGAGAGAGGGGGGCGACTAGATGCAGATTTAGCAACTCAGGGACATCCGAACATCATTGCCGGCGAGAATCATCTATTTGTAGTACATTCAATAGTACATTACCTTGTTGACTGTCGGCATTAGTAGTAGCAGTAGTAGCGGTTGTAGTACTTAGATCTGGGTTGTTAAGCTTCGCAGTCTCCTGTTGGTTATCTAGGATCTGTTGTTGTTGTTGTTGCTGTTGTTGTTGTTTCTGATGGTGGTAATGATGGTGGTGGTGGTCATGGTTCTCTGCTTTGAATAGCTCTCTGCTAGTCGACGGGGCGAGCGTGTCTCGCACACGATCGAGTTGAGCTTGCTTGACGCGCTCCCATGATGTTGCGTGGTCATCTTGAACGAGGCTAAACGCGTCCGAAATGATGACGCCGCCGTCGCCACCGTCGTCAGTTGTTTTCTTCTCCAACGCTTCGGATGGCAGGTCGTATCTGTCGGCCTCAGTGGCGGTAACATAGCGTCCTAAATGAAATGTTATTCAACACGCACACGTTAGTCAGTCACGCATTTCCACCCCACTCACCCCCGCACCCCGCCGCTGTTCATTTTGCTTCTAAAGCAGTTTCACTCATCCCTGCTGGCGGCGTTGGATCGCGTCGCCACGCGATCTATATCGCGAAATCTAAAGCGGCGGGGTGCATTTGAGATACACATACATACGCAGCTAAGTCTGCCAGACGGCAAGTGTGCCAGCGAATGGAAGGAACCCCAGCGTTCGCCAGCTGAATTCAGATAAGGGGAGTATATATATAAATATATATATATTATTTGTTTGACACGTACACCTAAATATGTCACCCTTTTATATAAGAGGCTCTTCAAGCGACAACATTCAAGCGGACTTGTTCAGAGGGGGTTCCCCAACAGCCCTTGTGGCAGCGGCATGGTACCAGACTCTCAGCGGTATGGTTTATCATCTACTCTCAATACGCATCGCCCCAAAAAATTCAATCAAGAGTAGGAATCGAACCAGCTACACCCCGATAGATGCCAACCATGACTACTCTAGACCACGCTGGTACTTTGTATATGTATATATATATATATATATATATACGAGCATGTTTTCGTTCCGTAATCGACATTGTTGTTGTCATCACTGTGGCTATTGTTCAATTCAGATCGGTTTGATGCCAGGGTAACCTCCTGTCGGCAAAAATCGGCGGAAGGCACTAATACTCAAGCAGAACACCAACTAGAGAGGATGCAGATATTTCCAAAATAATCCAACTGTAAACAAAACACATATTAAAGGTCAAATTGCGTTCTGCTCGCTTAAGCGCAGTTAATCCTGCACCTCCGCCTCCGGGAAACTGACGGATACAGGTTTTCGTTTCATACGTCGTGCACGTTGAAATACATGCATGTTAATTCAACTTTTAACATAATTCTGTTTTTGTCTTATTCGTTTCCATACTATTCCGATGAAAGAAGCCGCCGCGTTCATCTTTCTTGTAGTAATCTATTGCTAAAGTCAGATAGTTGAGAGAATGGTTTTCAATAACGGCCACATGGGAGGTCGAACCAGAGTCGGGTTTCGACTCTGGTTCGACTTCTCATATGGCCGTTATTGAACAACATAACATGTCCACTTTTTGTTTGGCCTACGCGAAGGCGACTAACGCGTGTCTCGACGCTTTCCGTAAACACAGTAAGTCTTGACCACGTGAGCAAAAAAAGGCGCGTATTTTTTCCACCGCCTTGCTCCAGCAGCGCTGCGGGTTATCTCTTCGGAAGGCTCGGTTGGAGGACAAACATTATTGAAGCCGTTTATGTGAATCTCGTCACTGGAGTTCTGAGAAGTTTACTCAGAGAGCATTGGGCGTGCATAGGGATGGGCGCTTTCCTTTCCAGGGACTTCTGACCGTAAGATAGTGAACGCCTGTCGGCGCGGAGACCTATTGCCAATACTGAGCAGCAGTGATCGTCGATTGTTGTCATTGCCTAGCCTGCGCAGAAGTTCCCTCGAATGATACTTCATTTCATTGATGACCAACATTGACGACCAAGAAGGCAGGCCTTTGTTATAATCAATCTATAGAAGGAAGAACGAGATTAGAAACGACAACTGCTGTAACATTAAGGACAAAAATAGAACGTTGTGTTGATGATAACAACGACGATGACGACGACAACAACAACAACAACAGCAGCAATAACAACAATAATGACGATAACAACAACAACAACACTAACAGTAAAACTATGACAACAACAACCCATGCGGACCAGTATCGGTACCGACAAAGGGGAGGCAACCCCCTTCCCAACGCCACCCCGGAACGTACAACGATAGCAGGTCGGGTTTGTTTGTCTCTCTCGTCGTCGTCTTCGCCGGGCGTTGCATTCGTCGTCGCTGGCCTGCCCCTCTATTTGTAGATAAAGAGAGAAATGGATTTGTTGGAGAATTTGTTTGTCCGAATGATCCGCTAAAACGGGCAACTAGCGGGGCGAAAGCAAAATAAAAGCATGCCTCGAACGAACGAAGAAGATACGGGGTATGTATTTATGGGGTGTGTGGTTGTGTGTGCTGGGTGCCATTTGCAAGAGGCGGTAGCGAGGCTCGGAGGGAAGGCGTAGGAGCGAGCGGAAGTTGTGTATGGGCGTATGTGGTAGCAGTGTGGGGTAGCAATGGGGGGGGGGGCTGGATGAGCGGCGAGCCCCCATGAGAGAAGGGTAAGAGGAAAACAATGGACGAAGAACAAGGCGAGGCGCAAATGCGCCGAGATCAGCAAGCAATCCTCCCGCCCGCCTCGACAACGGGTGACAAAGACAGCAAAAGCGAAGAAGGCAGAGCAAGCAGCCGGTTGGTCGCCGAAAGGCTGTTGTTGTTGTTGTCGGTGTTGTTGTTGCTGTTGTTGTCGGTGTTGTTGTTGTTGTTGCTGTTGTTGTCGGTGTTGTTGTTGTTGTTGCTACCGTGTTTGTAAATATGACATGGACAATGCTTCCTTCAATACTATGTCAAGATGGACGGACAGACGTACGCGAAGACGTGCAAATGCAAGAAATAGAAAAAAAACGCGCCGTTTAAGGCAGTGGCACGACGCGCGATCAGTTATATCATCCTGTTCCTGCCACCACTCTCGCTACTGGCTTTGCACGGAGCTTCATCGTAGCGACCATGTCTGCACGTGTGCCAGAGTTCAGGGATATTCAAAGGTCTTGCAAATTTCATTCATGTCTCTGGAACATTCGGCTTCATTCCCATTCGACTTTGGCTGATGCTGTTGTCATAGTTTTTGTTGTCGTCGCTAGAGTTGTTAGCGAGATTGTCATCTAGCGATTACAGATAGAGATAAGAAATACAGACGAGGC
The DNA here is from genome assembly GCA_003439945.1 of Dermanyssus gallinae. Lineage (NCBI taxonomy): Eukaryota > Metazoa > Arthropoda > Arachnida > Mesostigmata > Dermanyssidae > Dermanyssus > Dermanyssus gallinae. Next base: position 22,138 of record QVRM01000381.1, read on the forward strand.
CGTGTACCTCCGACGGCCGCTGGATTACTGAATTAGGACCTGACCAAGCACATAAAGGAAGGCAAAGCGCAGTTTCACATGTACGTTAGAGGTCTTCCGCTATGAGGGCAAGTAACTAGCCCTTTTGACCACCCATAATGACCTACCCGTTCACTTTGTTTTAGCCGAAATTCTGCAAAAACCTAAATAGTCACTTACAAGTAGCAATCGTGAGCAAACAGAAAAGTGTGGCAATAGTCCACTCTATTGGCTGACCGCACAATTTGACTACTGTCTTTAACGCTTTACTATGCGCCCTACTCTAGGGCGTCGTAGAGTTGCTGACTGCTTGTTTGCATTAGCTCTATCTGTTATGGTTTGTTGTTACTTGTTGATCGTTGTGCATCTTTCCAAAAATAAGCACACATTTCTATTACGTTATTGTTACAATTTAATTGCACTTTTGCGATTATAATTTATTGTTACAATTCATTGGCATAACCAGATCACGTATTGTGTATATGCTTCCATGCTTTGTGTTCCCATCTTGCCCGCTTTAAAAATCCGGTAGTTTACATTTTTTGTGGTGCTCACTTTGTTGCTACCTACGTCGTCCTCTTTGATCAAGCAAACAGAGTCGTTCATTTAAAAAAAAAATCATTAAAAAAACTGCTTCTGCGATGCTGTTTAATGGCCATAATCGTCGGTGACGGACCCCCGTGCGTATCACGAGCCAGTATTCAGCGAAAATTCGAATTGGCTCAGATGTGACTTTCCCAATCATGTCTGAGGAAAAACAGCACCTTTTCATGAAGTTAACCTCTTGTCCTTTCATACACTGCAGGGACTTTCAATGTGAAGCTGCAAGGTTAGTTTCTACACCTTCCCAATAGATAGGCGCGGCCAAGCAAGGTCGTGCCGTTGATTGCAAATTCAAACTCTAAAGATCGTGACTTTTCAACAACCAGAGGGCGTTACATTCGGAAAAGCCTACGCCGGTATCCTTGACCATTTTGCTGATAACAACTCCTCTATCTGGTGTTGCAATCAGCAGAAAGAAGATGCTCTATTCTGGAATTGCAAATGGAAAATTCCTCAGGATAACGGTGCTGGCATATGATGCTCTGAGAAGGACAATGCTGGCGTATGTCTTGATACTCACTTTTCACACCATTGTTTTAAACTGCTTTAAGTTTAGGTTTTATGACGCATGCAAGTGTTGCTCGGCCAACGGGAGGGAGGGGTGCAGAAAAACCTAGGTGTTACATAGCGGTGCCATTAAGTAAGGACTGGTTTCTTCTCAGAATATTCACTGAGCCACTGGTTCCGCGCGATTCCGCGACTGCCTGAGCTCAGTCGGCTTTAATAGGCCAACATATTGCGAATGCCATAATGTAAAGTTTTCGGGCTGACCCTCAGCCAAGATTTAACGTGCACGGGACTGCTTTTCGCATTGCTTCATAGACGGACCCTCACAAAATGTAAATGTGTAACGGTGGGGCTCGAACCCGGGCACTCATGTGTCCCCTACGGTTGGGAGGCGCGGAAAAATGCACCACGTCACCGGGCTCGACATTGCGAATGCCATGTGTATATTTCCACTAATAAAATGACAGCGAAAATGCAAACGAAATGAGGCTTTAACGACTCTATTTTTCGTTTTGTGGAATAGAAAATAAAAAATAGAGTTGATTAAAAAGGGAGTTGCATTTGCATTTGCTTTACTTACAGATGCCTTTAAGAAAGTAGGGCAACAAATGCCTTAAGTGTATGCGATATATTCAGTTTTTGTAACTGATTTGTTAAGTATCGACATATGACTCTGCTTAACTACTTAACTGTCAGAATAATCAACGACTGTCTTTGCAACAGTGTAAAGCCCTAAGCTAAGTTACCTGCAAATGTCTACTTTTTATTAGGTAGGGCTTATCCGCGTCGGTTAATGCGAACGGGTGTATCTAAACGTAAATATAGCCATGTGTATAAAAAGTGCGCAGCCTAGCAATTGTAAATATAGCAATATTCCACATATATCGACAGTTGGATTGAAGTTGGCTTGCCCGAAGCTCGCAGTTATGGAACTGTGTTTATGATTGAAAACTCCTTCGTGCAACAAGACCTCACATGAAAGTACAGAATGTGTGTTGTTTACGTTGTCCCAGCGTGTCAGTTGCACACTCGTACGCGAAATGATTCTAAATTGTCTTGCTTGTTTGTTATGCCGTGGTCTCTATGCAAGGTTTATTGCAATATATATATATATATATATATATATATATATATATATATATATATATATACATATATATATATATATATATATATATGTGTGTCGCAATGCACACGCTACCCACACTGACACCCCTTTGCTTCTGCAGCTGCCAACCGATGAGCTGTTGTCTGAACCTGCCGTCGCACTCTCGTATTTGCATACACTGCAAACTCAGTAAGACTGAGCTGCTCTAGAGCCAATAGAGTCAAATATGGCCGACATGACACAGACACATACGAAATCATACAAACTATAGACGCCTGAGTCCTGATTCACCCACAACGACGAGCTATTTGCTCTATTTTGCTCCGTTTCCGTGATAGATAATGTCAACTCGATGGCCCCATTTTCAGTGAGGAATGTTGTCAGGTGTCAGTCAGTAACACGGCAATATGATCTGATATAGATGTTAAGGTGACGCTGCATTGAACGACCCACAACACAGGATGTACCTTTGCGATAGCACACTTTCTCCCCTCCTGACTTCCTCTATTCTGTTCGACAAGTGTCATTTTGTCGGATCCCGATTTATCTCTCTCTCTTGTCCGGTCCAACGCTATTGCAGCTTGTACATTCTTTGTTGCGGTTGTTGTTGTTGCTGCAACTGCAGAGGTTGTAAAAAACGAACAAAAATCGCACCGCACCGTCCACTTACTGTCGGGTCTCAAGACAGTGTGGGGTAACCCTCGAATTGAAGATCTTCTCTCGTTTATCCCGGCGTTTTCACTTTAGCTCAACCCCCTGGACAGGGACTGATGCTGATGAGGTCGTCGTCGCTGCCGCTGCTGCCGCCGCCGCCGCCGATGAAGAGCATCGCGGGTACATTTCGGCACGAGTCAGGCCACAAGCTGCGTGGATCACGGCCGGTAACTCTCTCCATTGTTGGTCGAGATGACAGGCGCAAAGCAGAGTCTGACCCACGTCTGGCGTTTAAGGGCGAGGCTGATGAGCGGCGCGCTCAATGGTCTACCACTAGCCACTAACACGCCTTGCTATCTCTTAGCGGCGGCGGCGGTAGAACTATAGCCGAGTTGGGTAGCGCAGCTTAAGGGGGGGGGGGTGCGGCGTGGCGCTACGCGTATGCGGGAGGGTGTGAGTTGTGATGTCGGCCGGATTCGCGTTGCTGGCCGTGCAGCACACAACCGTGTGTTCATACACGAATGGAGGTTGCCACCGTTCGTGAAGCGAACCAACCCCAAGGAGGCGGTGGTAGAATGTTGTCCATTTCTAGGTGGAGGGAGTGTGCTGCCGGAGGATACATAGTGTAGAAGTAGGGCTGACGCCGAAAAATCTCCGGCCGGTTCAACGGGAAAGAGGGGAAAGAGCTGACCAGAGATGCGGTGAATGAGGTGGGGTGGGAGCGCCGCCTAATGTCGACTGCCTTTGAGCTTGGTTGGTCGCTTGGTTGAATCGCGTGCGCGTGGGGTAGTGTACTGTGGTGCACCCAACGGCGACAGGCTCAGGGACATTACACGCCATTACAGCTCGGCCTCTTGTGTGATTCCATCACCATTACTACGACAACAATAACTGCACTTATAGTCAATGGGCCAACAGCAAAAACAGCCGCCCCTGTGGCTGAGTACTACTACTACTATTGTATGTTGCTTCTGTGCCGCCTGCCCCCGCCTTTCGGTGGTGCAGCTTCGTGTCAGCACATTGCTGCTAGACTTCGTCGTTGAGGTAGGTATGGCAAGTTCTATTCTTGAACATAGACGTCGTCTTCCACAGGGCTAAAGAAAGAAGAGCAGTGTCTTCAAGCCCCGGCCAACATCAGCAACGTCTCTCGTTGAATGGTGGACAGGGGCAAATCTCCAGGAAGTGGCTGCAAGGCGAGGGCATTGCACATCTCGCACTTCCCCTGAGTATGTTCAGTTCCACAGCTCATTCGGGCAACCGCCAACAAACCGAATGCAAGGAATAAAGATCTTTTCTTTTCTTTCTTCTACTTTTTACTAGTGGTGCTTGATGTCGCATACTACATCTAGGCTTGGGGCGCTAGCCTACACATCGGATAGACAAGACCGCCCCGAGAACTTGGAGGGGGGGGGGAGAAGAAGCATTCTAAGACTCTGAAAGAGTCATGAACGGGAGATAACGATAGAGGCGAGAAAAGAGAGAGACAGGGAAAGGAAGTTAAAAGGACTTTCCACTTTGCGAACGATAGGTAGTTGCGGCGTGCAAATGGCGTATCTTTGCACTAAACGACCCTCGCGGTCTTTTCCGCCCCGATTGCCGATTCACCAAAGGCAGACAGACTACGCCAGGTCAGACACAGTCATGATTGTATTGTTCCGGCACTCCGGGTTCCTTTAGGTTCAACAAAGGAATTCAACGCTTTTTGTCACGCGTGTTTTACAGTAATGCTTCCGCGTGGCTGCTGCGAGATCGTGGGTGAATGTTTTCTGACGTTTCAAAGTTGTGAGTATAATGAAACGTCTTGCTGAAATCTGTTTCATAGTATTATCACACGTTTGATGCACGGAGCTAAAGCTAGATGCAGCTCATTAGGCGTTCATCCTAGCCGATTCTTTAGAGCACGTTATAAAGAAAAGGCAAGGCAACAAGAAGGAAACAACTAGACTTCGTGAGCAGACGCGCGCTAACGGTGACGCTTTGAGAGACAACCTGCTAAAAGTATGACAAGGTCTTAGAAGAAAAGTCACCAAACTCCATACCCGCGTCGAACAAGTAGAGAAACATAACGGTATCACCCGATGATAGCATAGCTTCATTGCAGCGTATAAAGTTGCATATAAACTTCATACGCTGCAGTAACCCTCCGAGTGCAAGCAGTGCAGTTAAACCATCGATTAACTACTGGGCTGCTAGTCGGAGAAAGAACTTCTCCGCCCTGCCCCCCATGTGGGCAGTTTCGTCTAGTTAGAAGATATCTGGCAGCTCATGTCAATCTACGGACGGGTGTCCAGCGTATGCATGCAAATTTTGCCATCGTACGTCTAAAACAAAGCCCCCCTTGACACAAGCAAACAGGCATGTCTTTCAATTTGTCGAATGTTGAGGGTGGCATTCGTTACCAAATACGCGGGGAGCTAGTCACGCACCGTCTCTTTATTGAGACATTGCACTCCGGTTTACAGCTGCTTTGAAATGATCGCTGTGTGCATGCGAAGGTCGCATGCTGAACTCTCGAGCCTCAACCCAGACAATATTTTAACAGTAGTTAGAAATTGTTCCGCCACATTTGTTCACTGGTCGGCTACAATATACAGTTCAACTTAATTTAACTGCATACGCATACCGCGGAACCAGGCAACACTTGTCAGTCTGTTGCACGGGTGTGCATTCGGCATATAATCGTCGACTAGACAGCTGGAGGAAACGTCATAGAATCACTCCAAAGCAGAACCTTTAATTCGGGCAGATAGTGAGACCAAAAAGCTTACAGAAGACTGACTCCAATGTTTGAGAGTGTCATTTTAGGCCGTACCATCTTGAAGTTACTATTGGTGGACGAAGCAAATTGTCTCTGGCATGCAATCATCGTTCAACGGAGAATCCTCGAACAGTACTGACTGCCTCTCGGCAAACACTGGCCGCACCGTACCCAAATAGATCAAGCGTTTAGAAAGCGTTCTGTAAGTCGAAATCTGACTGCCACCGCTACCGCCGCTACTCCTGAGTGCAATTTCCTAGACCTATTAAATCTATGCCTCGATGATGGCAAGCTTAGGGCACCTCACGCCCTTGCAGGCTTAAGGGCACCTCACGCCCTTGCAGGCTTAAGGGCACCTCACGCCCTTGCAGGCTTAAAGGCACCTCACGCAGACTTAAAGGCACGTTACCCAACAGGGTAGCGTGCTCTGTGTAGGTTGGTGCGCAACGCATATTGACGCGACCGTTTTCCATTCGGGCAAGGATCTATCTAGAGGAAACACAAAAGGCCATGCGCAAGGGAGAAAGGTGGTCGTGAGCCATTTTGTTGGTATGATAGTATATACAGGCGCCCTGTTCGGTATTTCACTATTTGTAGAATTGAATATGCGCTTAAGCGATTCGAGCTTGTCATATATATATGTATATATATATATATATATATATTGCCCGTACTTATCGATGTACAACGTGGTGACGCAGTGTTTGGGTTATTGGCGGGCGCTGACTCGATCAGGCTAAGGCTAAAAGTCACAAGTACATGTTCAGGTGCGAAACACAATCGTTATGTCCGATGTACGACAATAATAACAGAATGTATCGACAAAGTTAGGTGCTATAAAAAGAGAAGGTGACAGAAACTACGTACAGGAAACAAATAACATATATTAGAGTTATCTTTGCAATATACGTATATATATATATATATACGTATATATATATATATATATATATATATATATATACGTGTATATATATATTTATATATATATATATAACCGAGTCATGCACGTGAAGCCCTGCTCTATATCTAGAACTGAATCAAAATTATGTTATTTCAAATTACATTTTGAGAACGGAAAATAGTCTGCAAATACTCAGTCGGAAAAAATATGGCGGTCCAAAACATTCACAATTATTTTGTCTAAAACCTTTCTAAAGTAAGCGTAGCACTACGTAAGCAAAACACGCTTTACACCATGTTGATACGTATTGCCAACTGCTTCCACTATTGGCCGGCAGATGGGGCTCCTGACAGTCGCACAGAAAGGTTTGTAATTTTGGTAGACGCACTGTGATATATATATATATATATATATATATTTATATATATATATATATATATATAGATATATATATATATATATATATATATATATATATATATATATTTATATATATATATATATATATATATATATATATATATATATATCTATATATATATATATATATATATATATGTATATATATATATATATATATATTATATATATATATATATATATATATATATATATATATATATATATATATATATAAATATATACATGCATACGTACAAGGGAAGAGGGAGATAATCAAGCCACGTAGAATGTGTAAATCAAATCATCTTCTATCAGCAGGTTGGGTTGTTCGGCCATCAGCTCTAGCTCAAAGTTTTAACATACAGAGTGTGCCCAGAATTTGCCTGTCGTGCAGCTGTGCATCGGGGGGGGGGGGGAGCGGGGGTTAGGACCGAGCTCGCAATTCCCCACTCGTATGAGCATCGCTGTCACCTTTCCCCACTCCAGTTCATTCCACCTGCTCCTACAATCTAGTTTTCCCTAGTTGGCATTCCTAGTGGCCTCGAGGCATGTCGAGATTTTGTAGCGCCACAACTGAGTGGTCTGTCGATGGCGTACAAATACATGCAGGTCTTGCAGGCTGCCAGAAAGCGTTCACGGGTCACCGCGTCAGCTAGATGTGGTGCGCTTGCACTCATCTTCACCCGCTTCGTCTTATTTCAATATTGATCAACAGCACTCAAAACAAAAATAAGTGTTAAATTTTGCCGAAGGCATATGTATATAAAGGTATTTACATATGCATATATATAGCATGGAATTGAAAACGCTTTTATTTACAGAATAGACGGTGGAAGAGGCTGAAATGCAGCGAGACTTGGGAAGCTTTCCAGTTGTTGGATGTTTCCCTGCACCCTGCCGACACGCCAGACCTGCGAATTGTTAATGATTTCTATTGATTTTTACAGACGAGTACACCCCGTTGAATACCATGTATGACGAACCAGCGGAAAAACATGCTTACAAGGGCAGACGTGGATTTGACTAGTTCCCTTTTACGTACAGATAATCAATCGAGATTATTGCACACCTAGCTACTGCGTAACATTTGCGGTTGGCAAATGTGTTGATTCGGTGAGCTGATACTTCAAATTGGGTGAGCGGAGAGCTCCATTTTGTTGTCGCTGCACCAGTGGCTAATGCCGTTGACAGCGGACTGCAGCGCGGTATGCGCTGAAGGAGAGTCCAAGGAAGGATACATTTTCAGGTCGTCAGCGCACAAAAGGTATTACACAAAAGGTTCAACATTCGACGGAGTATAAGCTTTCATGTAAAAAAACAGTAATTTTATACAGCAGTGGAGAAGCGTTTCAAATAGATAATTCGTAGATATGTAATTATTGGTTATGTGGCTAACTAGTATTATTTCGAAAATGTTGTAGGTAATGGAACATTGCGGCACCGGGCGATAGTTCTTAACGCACTTTTGGGCCCCTTTTTATGTATCAGTGTTACAACGCTTTGTTTGAATTCAGACATCTGGAGCTGTGGAGTCGCTGTATGACCGGCCAGAAGTTCGTTTTAAAGATCTGGTAAAAATCGTTTTTGAAAATATAGGAATGCCTGATATGCGCCTGTGGATATCAGTTCCAGGCAGAACAAGTGCTTGTAAATATCATATTCAATAAACTTGGGAGACGATTTGCGGTAGATTAAAGAATATGAGACGCATGAGACTTATATAAAACAAAGGTTACTGCAGCAGTGTTGAACACAGATGAGGAATGACATGCTAGTGGCTTAACTTTGTGTTCATCTGTCGATGCCAAGTGCAAGGCTATTTTAGGATTAGTGAAGATTCACTACTGCTGAGGAGCGAGTTGTCGCGAGAAGAAACGAAGAATCATTAGAAGCAGGCTACCTATAAGCGCAAATGATTGAGCTTCTTGTCGACTACATAAGCAGTTAAAGCTTCATTCAGAAAACGGCAGCACCAAGTAAACTTATTGCACCTCTCGTAAACATCACAGCAGTCTAAAAACAACACGCTCCAGTCGATCAAACGTGATGAGGTGGCTGGCCATCACAATGTACTTCACTGGAAGTTAACCCCACCTAACAACTGAACAACTTCGGTGACGCCAACTTTGAGGCCGAGCGAGAGGAGTTTTGATCAAAAATGACTATGGGGTCACATATGGCAATGTTTTCGATTGCATCAGGATGAGTGGTCAGGAGAATATCGAGGGTGGAGCCGAAGTGACGTGTAGAGTTGGACTAGGTTAGCCCTCAATGCTGCAGTTGACAGAACGAGCTTTTATTGGCTCAGCTGTAGCGGCTTCCGCAGAACACGAGTCAATTCGAGGTCGGTTGAAGTCGCCAACGATGAGCACGCGTCTGTCAAACTGATAGTACAAGTTGTTAGCGTTGCAACGTTGATCCGTTGCGTGCGACAGAGACTATAACCGGAGTTCGATGCATAAAAGCAGATTGACTGTCATGTATTCGATTGGTATATCACACAATACAGGTATAATAACGTTTAGGCGAGCTGAGACGAGAATGCATACTCCTCCGCTCGTCGAGCCACGACCAGCCGGACATATCGGGAAGTATTGCTGAGACAGAACTCGGAGTCTGTTGTGGTCTGTTTAAACCAGGTCTTGTACCGAAAAATAACATCCACATTTTATCTGCATTATAAGAGAGACTATAATCAATCGCACCTTGTTCTGCCGCGAAACACATATAAATGCAGTTCAACCGTCATCCATTGCTTCTGAGGTTACCTCGTTGAAGAGTCTCCGATGGGCATTGGCGGGCTAAACTGTCGCTGCTAGTGACAATGCCGGCAGCACCATTACATTTCTCAATCACGTTCTTGCGCGAGAGACCGACAAAGGACCTCGGCGACAGTACCCGGCGCCCAGAACTTGAAAGCAGCGTTTTTTCGTCTTTATTCTATACAAACAGGTAACTATGCGGCGAAGGCGTGCGATGAAAGACATATATATATATATATATATATATATATATATATATATATATATATAGTGTGAATCAACATAACTAATTAGGAAATGTATTTTTTTATCACTTATGCGTCAATCGCCGGTCAGGATCAGCCTAAAACTGGCTCATTTCGCCAAGTACCCTTCTGCCGCCTTTGCGTGGACTCTTTACTTTAAAATAGAGAACATATGCCTAAAAAACTTGCCCAATATTTTAGTTCTTACGGTGTGACTCAACTTAGTGCAGATGTGATCAAGCAATCTATTCGTCATGGGGCATCCAGGCTCCAACGTGATATATATATATATATATATATATATATATATATATATATATATATATATATATATATATATATATATATATATATATATATATATATATATATATATATATATATATATATGTATATATATTGGGTGAGACAGAATGTAGCTGGAATGTTTCAACTCTAAAATTGATCTGAAAAATGAACGAGTGAACTGATATAATGAAATATTTTTCATTGTAAGCTACAACATTCCCCCATCTCTGCACCATTTTATCGATTCCCATGGCAAATATTCTGAGGAATTGATTTGAGGAATGGCAAATTTAGAGATGAAGAGGCGTGCACAATGCAGCACACGGGGACTAGAACAACCGAAGAGGTAGCCGTTTTCGTTGTCTTTTTCTTATGCTCTGCTTCTTAGACACGACGTAACATGATGGCGGAGTGCATATTATGTCCTCACCACTCGTACCTTGTAAAGTAGGATCATCCGTATGTATCGACGTAGGTGACCTGTCTTACTGTGTGGCTGTAGATCTGCTGTTGGACGGTGTCTGCCTCTCTGTTTGCTTGATTGTGCCGACCAGGGACAAAATCGTGCTGCAGGCCAGGAACATTTGAGACTTGTTCACCTGACCCTTTCATCTGTCAAGCCAGCTTGTCGGGAGCAAACGATTGCCGAAGGCATCAAGTCGGGCCCCATGTTTTTCGTTCTAATTCTCCCTCTCCTTCCGTAATATATATATATATATATAAAGCTGGGCATGACTGGGCGTATATAACCCTATATGTACCGGCTCGCCTAGCGCCGACACCGCCGATAGCGCAAAAGCTGGCCGCTTGTATTTGCGTTTTGTTACCGCTTACTAGTGCGCTTAATAAGGTATGTAAAAGTTGGACAAACCGCGGTCGGTTTGCCGCATGGCTTGTCTGGGTGTGTTCTTCCCATCTGCCTGTCCTGATCGAGAGAAGAGTGTCGGAGACGCGGGATTGGTGTCCATCCCGCATCCCGCTCGGGCCAATGATCTCGGCAAGCGCCTGGACAGAGCAAAGGAAACGGAAAAAGCTGCTGCTGCTGCCGCCACCACAGCGTAGCCTGCCTAAACGGCACGACGATCATAACAAGCGAGAAATAGAGACAGACGAGAAACACAGTAGGAGGAGTACGAGGAGAGTGAAAAGATCTCGTAGCAAAGTAGAACCTGCCGTTTATACTCGCCACCCCCCTCCCCCCGGAGCCCCCTATACGGCCCTAGTCGCACATTCTTCCATCCCCTCCCCTACCTCGGCTTTTCCCGGATGATGCCCCGCCAGCTTTATGTCGCAAGCCTACACAGATTCGTTAGCCTAGCCCAACCACGGCTGCTCAATCTGCGTAGCCTGACGAAATAGAGTTCACACGCCCACGGAAACAGACACACATACATGGACATGGATATGGACGGACGAGACTCCAGAGGGGACATGTGGCCGGTGATGCTGAATGAGAAGTTATTCCTGTCACACATTCCCTACGTAAGTGACTTTAGACTTTAAGCGCGCAAATTTCTCGCGAGACAGAACCTAGTCCGGACTTTGCTTGTCTCATATTGGTTCTCTGCTATGGTTTTTCCCTGTTTTTAGAACAGTATCACTTGCAATGTAATTTAATAGATTCGATCCGATCTGGACCACAGCAGTGAGAAGGAACCTTCTGAGCGACCAATATATTTTTTGTTTAGGTTGGCAACAATTTGTTGATGCGGTTCCACGCATTTTCAAACCGAATTCCTCCATAGAGCTTGTAATTTCAATCTGGACATGATATCATATTATCGTCAAATCCTTTCGTTGTTTTTGCTTCATACGTTCACTTGAAGGAGAAGTCAATGAGAAGCCTAAGATTTTAGTGAGACAAAGTTGCTGTGTGACTCCTAGTTGGTGAAAGCGAAGTGAGAGTTAAATGAAAAAAAAAAGCCACCTGGAAAGTTGGGACCACTAGTATGCCCAGCAAGCTGCTTTACTTCTTTAATATTTTGAGTTCATTCCGCCCATAGCTCATTTGATTGACAGATTTTTGCAGATTGCCGAGTAATAAAAAAGCTAAAGGCTTACCCAGCTATCAGCTGATTTCCTTGGTCGACTCATAGTTGAAGGGTTTAATAGGTTCGTAAAATTTATACATTTTCGTTTGTCTTGTCAGTTTAACTTCAGTGGGTCGCTGCCTCTTGAGCTAGCAACAGTTGGAAGCACCATCGAGGGCAATCAGCTATGTTCTGGGTTTAGAATCCTTATGCCAAAAAAATGTATGCAGTTATATAGCGTACGACCTCAGGGAACTCGGAACTCCTGTTTCAGCTTCAAATTCACAAAACGTTGCCCATATCAATCTGGTATGGTCCAGTACGGAATTTTAATCTAAGGAGGTTCTCACCTCAGATTCATTAACCTATTACCACACCCCGGCGCAATAGGGTGTGTACATGTCGCCGAGCACATGGGCGCTGAGTCCAACCGAATAGAATATGTCAATGCGAGTTAATTTGGAATGATGCTTTTAGAGCCATTGTTGGGAAAGTCGTAGGAACTTTGTTGCAGGCGTCTGTAAAAAATACGAGTTTCGTCAGCTTGCATCGCACTCCACATCGCACTCCTTGACTCTAAGATAGCATATGTTGTGTCTGACTTCTAGCTCCTAATCACTGCCGATGTCCACAAAACGACGCGTCCTGCAACTATCTTCAGAAAATCATTCGTCGGTAACGGATCAAGCGTTCCCAATGTTCACTCTCTCAGCGTAGACTCGTTGAGCATAGTACTTTAAAGAGCCTTATATACAAAATACTCGCAAAATAGTCAGAACTCCTTATAATAATATGCAAACAAGAGTGATTACGGTATTTTAAATATGAATAATTAATTTATTTTAATTTGAATACAGATGTTATGCCATTTCTAACGAAGTACAGTATCAGGTGACCCTCTTTGGTTTTTGCAAGCCGTATACGGGATACCCAATTTTTTGCCCTTTTTCAACATAAACCAGGCTTTAATTTATTAATGCAAGCGTCAATGCTGGTTTGTAGTTCGCTGATAATCGTGGCATAATTAGCGTACGCATCGGAGTATACGCGCAGTGAAGGTCAGTGAATGTCCCCGTGAGATAGAAACAGTTCATTCTAAAAAGCTGAATTGCCTTCACGCAGCGTGATTCAAACTGGTTCACGCTGTGTAACTTGCGGAACCATCTTGTCGAAACCAGAGTTCACTCGCATTGATTCCGTCCGTTTTCGACGAAAAACAATTAAGAAATATGCTGCGATAACACTTGTCATTCACTTCATGGAGTGACAAAAATAGGATTCATTGATTCTTTAGGAACAGAGGCCACACCAGACTGTCACATATGGCACATGTAACGGCCTTTCATAAACCATGTGAGGGTTCTCGGCTGCCCAGATGCGACAGCTTTGTCGATTTACATCCATCTAGATAGAAACAGCTTCGTCGTAAAAGAAAATTTTACTTCACTGAATCCGACCTTAAAAGCAGCAGGCCGAAGGAGCCGGTTGTTAGACACGTCGCCGAACCGATGTTTTAGGACCTTGTTTCACACCATCATCCGCTTCAGCTGTGATATTTTTAGCCGAACGAAACACATGACAGTACTGTGAAACTGTTGCACAGGTTGGCATGGTGTTGTTACAAGACCGGTTATGCCGATCATAAATTAAAGGAAAGGTCTCATTAGCAGGTGCAGAACTGAGCGCGGTTACTTTCAAGAGACACAATTATATATATATATCGATACAAAATAGAAACAAAAAACATATATATATTAATTGTGCTACGCTCTTCGTAGATTCGGCAACAGATTAAAAGACGGCTGGATCCTGCGCCCTGACATCGATTTAATTCAGCGGTCTTTGACTTGCGGTCAAACGGGTCAGACCAATATCGATTATCACGTAATTTGACACAGCAGTTGTACTGGCAGTAGCCCAAATCTAACAAGGTCGATCCTCATTAAGACGCGTTCGATACGCGCGTACTGCAGTGGTACAACAGTAACGGGACCAGCGCTGGAGCGTAGGAGGCCGCCTGGGTTGGCCGTCGGCTGGCAGCCTGGATGAAGCAGCTCCCTTGGAGCGTTGCGCGTGATTCGTCGAGCGGGAGCGGGAACAGGTGCGGATGAGCTAAACAAATGTATACGCCCCAGGCTCTTCGACCGACCGGTTGGCTCACTGTCGCTGAGACAGGCCACTCGGGCTCTGACTCTGAGAGGCTACTACTGTCACAGCTACTACGACCTACGCTAGTATCACCTCTACTAAGTCTGTATACACACAATTTACTGTGTATGCGTGTGCATGTTTCTGTATGTGCGTAGTATCCTAAGCTATGCCCCGTCCTCCTGCTCCTCCTTTTCGTCGTCTCGTCGTCGTTGTTGATGTTGCTGTTGTTGTTGTCGTTGTCGCTGTTGTTGTTGTCGTCGTTATTGTCGTTTTTGTTGTTGTCGTCGTTATTGTTGTCGTTGTTGTTGTTATCGTTGTCGTTGTTGTTGTGGAACATAGCGGCAGCAGCAGTAAAACAGACCGACAGTCAGACAGATAGAAACAACTATAAACAAATACACAAACGTGATGCTACCGCGAATGAGTCCGTGAAAGCAGATGCGGACGATTCGGTCAAGACGCCGGGCGGCGGTTACCCCGAGTAGCCGGGAGCTGCCGAGAACAACGACAGCCGCGACGACGACAACGCAATGCAGGGACGGCGGAGGAACAAACCGGAGGGAAGACGAGATCGTGTCGGCGGACCAGCTTCATGCGACCACACATCATAAACCTGGGCACTTACGCACCCCAATCGATACATACCAAATATCCAACAGTCATGTGACGACGACGACGATAATAACAACGGCAATAGCAGAGCCACCATGCGACGAACTTCCAATGATTCTTTATTCTACTGCTACCTACATTAGCTATCTGGTAGGGTAAGTGCGAGCTATTCGTAGTGTGGGATAGGTGTTATGTTGTGGCGACGACAACGACAACAACAACAACAACAACAACAACAACAACAACGACGACGACGACGACAACAACAACAACAACAACAAAACAACAACAACAACGATAACAACAACGACAACAACAACAACAGCAACAACGACGTCGACAACAACAACAGCCGCAACAGCAACAACTATAACGTCATCAACACCATCTCTGTCGCTTAGTGCTCACTTGGTAGTATTCTTCCCCCATTGCAGCCCTCCGGGGAAGAGGTGCTGGTAGTGGACAGCAAATGGCGCCGGATTGGGTGGGGAGGGACCGTGGGAAGCACTGCAGAGGTCGCGGTGTCTCACCCCGTGTCTTCTCGCCACCGCAGGGTCGTTGACCACCGGTGGAAGGAATGGAGACTCCATACTGTGTATCTCGATAGAACTTTACTACGACTTTGTTTTATTAGAATGTATGTACAAGATATTGTTCAACAATTCTTATCGGAACTATTTTCGTTTTAGCTCGGTGAAAAGTGGAGGCTCTTCTATGCGCTCCGTTTACTTACTTCTTCTACAGCACTCCCTGTCGTCGTCGTAAGCGGTGTCGGCGCATTCTTTCTCGTCCCATCTTTAGTTTACTCTTCCATCTCATAACTTTTTTCACCAAGTTAGATCCCTGTTCCCACTTACGCCATGCGTTTGGGCTAAAGCATGGCGGCAACTAGATGTGTCACTGCTGCACTCGGAAACCCTGTTTCTGCAACCAGTTATTTGGTGTTCTCTAACGCCGGGCAAAGTACTGCAGTATGGGTCACATCATCAACTTCACCGAGCTCGCACATGGCACACGTCAACTCCAAAATGTTTCCTTTCCTGAGCAGGTAATTCTGGAAGCACGCGTTTCCATCAACGCCTGCCTGAGGGAGCGTCTTTGACACGTCTTCCCCCGTCCTGCTCAACCCTTCTTGCCACTCTTTGAGCGTCTGCCTCAGAGCTTCTGCCTGTCCTTTCTCCACGCCCCCTTCTCCACTCCTTTCTCCGCGCCCCCTTCTCAATAAATTTGGATAACGGTGTAAGTTTAGCCTTCAGGGTGATAGCCGATGTTTCAACTGTGGGGTAGGCGCTGGTAATGTTCGCCTTGTTTACGTGCTGGTTCCCGGTTATAATCTTGTCAATTTGCATGCCCAAATATCGGACAGACAGCTTGATTTCAATGGCCACTTTATTTAGTGCTAATTGAATTTCTCCGTGCTTTTTCCGGCCAGGAGCACCGCCTCGCATATCTCGGGCGCCTGCTGAAGGCCGTGCTTAACCATCCAGTGGTCCACATTTTATTAGCGGCTTTAGCCCGCCGTACAAGTGCGTCTTCATTGCCCGCCGTGATCACAATAAGCCAAGTCCCAATTGTTTGGATGCCCTCAATTGAACGACTGATCTGTCACTGAGACAGAAGGCCATAATCCTCTGCAGGTACGGGGATACTCCCTTTCCGGTCATAACGTCTATGACAAGTTGCCACTTCAGTGAGCTGAAGGTGTTGCGGAAGCCCAGAAGGATACACAATATAAAACTACCTCGACCATTGATTCTTTCCTTTGCTTCTTGACATTCTATAGCACCAAATGACGGCCATTTCAGTCGCAAGCCTTTTTCAGAAGCCGAATTGTCTGTCCGAAAGAGCACCCTTCTCTTCTAACTGCGCCGTAAGTTTACCATCGATAAGCGTTTTAAAAGTATTGTCTACGGTGCCTGGGAGAAATGTTTGTGGACTCTGTAGGCAGTTTCCCCGGTTTTCGTGTTAGAGCCAAGATGGCCATCCTCCATTCCGCCCCTTTCTTCCGGAGTTCGTTTGCCATCTGCTTAAACCCTTCCAGATGTTCTTGAAGGAGATTTGTTAGAGCCTCCATCGGGATCCTATCTGAACCTGGTGCCTTGCCTTTGGGGTATCGTTTGAGAACGGCCGCCATTTTCCACTGTTTTTCTGCTTTGCACGTCTCTTTGGTTTTACCACCTTTTACTTGTTTCTCACTGTAGAACTGCCACGCTGTAGTATCACCGTCCTTTTTACGAGAAGCCTTTAACCTCTTGCGCTCCCTTCTGTGTGATCCTTTCCAGCTCCGTTTTGTTGGCGCGCCATGCTGCTCGGTGGCTGTTTCCCTCCTGGTTTGCTTGGAAGTCTCCTCCATATTCGTACTTTACACATCGGTTGCCGCTCGGGGAGTTTTCTTCTATGACCCGCCAATGTCTTACCTTATCAACAGTGTCCTCGCTGCCGAATGTTAAGGTCGATATGCGAGAACTGATATATACGTTCAATGGTGAGTCGAAAAGCATCGATGAAGAACGTCATGTTCAGTTGACTAGCCGCTTTGACAGCTATCAATCTATATCGTTTGATCTCGTCCTTCCCCATTATGTTAAAGCTGCATTGAAGTCTCCTCCGACCAGTTTAGCTTTGTTTTTTGCTGAGCATCGTCTAATATCGCAAGCGAGATTGTCCCGGAATTTGATATAAAAAATGCTAATTACTACAAACATTCTCTGCCGAATCATGGGTTCCGTCTTCATTACCACCACCACCTCAGCACCGCTCACCGATTCACCAGTCTTAAGTGTTACCGTTCACTAATGATATCATATGCAGTGTCTACTCTTGGACGACACATCGCAAATAGGAAGACGGCTTGCTCTACAAACGCTTCACAACGTCTAATGAAAAAGCTCAAAGCTCAAAAAGCGCAAGTATTACTGATTGTATCTTCGCATAAAGTAGTCGCGACAGCAAAATCACCACATAACATTAGATGAGTTAGACCTATCGATAAAACTCGAGCCAAAGATGAGCCGATAGGATGGACGTAAGAAGTCTACAGATTAGGATCTCGTCACCCGCAATAACTGAACTAAGCGCTCAACCTACTAACAAAGCTAGCGAAGACCACTAAAGAAGTCTATTAGAATTTCGATTATTTGCGCTAAACTGTGACTCTGATCACCATTGGTCACGGCCTATAAGCAGGCAAAGACTAAACGAATTCTATGTACTCCGCTATACTTGATGTGTTATTGTAATGACTACTAGTCAATTTAGTTAACTAGTCTACTAATGACATCACTCAGCTAGGGGAGCTGCGTGATGTACCTCACTGGAAAGGTCGAATATCGCGGTGTTAAGTTTCACCCACACGTTTCGATCGGTGTATCTCGCAAACAACGGCGAGGCGACGTAAACGTGCACCCGGAGTTTGGTTGGCGTTCACCACGTCTAGCAGGCACGCTTCAACGGGGACGAGAACCGTAATTTATGTATTAGGGGGTAGTACACGAGCGGTGCTACCGTTTGATTACAGGCTCGGCCGTGATTGTTGTTGCTGATGTATGCTTTCGTTGATACTGCTGCTGCTGCTAGACGTGTAGTGTATGTCGCTCATATCGGAAAGTTGTAATAATTTTGTATTCATTAAATTCACGCAAACATGGCGGGTCCCAATCAGGTAGTGCGAACATTACCGTCAAACCGGAGACGGCACAGCCGACACACCATCGGGCGTGAAATATATGCATGTATGTGCGTGAAAATACTTGATTAATCAGAAGGTTCGGTCGGTTGGTCGGTCAATGAACTGCACTCGATATAGTGGATCCTGTCGGTGGGATGAGAGTGTGTCGCCAATAGGGGTTGTTTGCTATCGGTGTAGTCCGTCCTTCAGCGAATGGACTGAACAAAACGTGTCACTGGACAGCGCGGCGGGTTCTTTAGCAACAACAACAACAACAACAACAAAAACCCGCACTCCCGAAAAACCTTTGGCGTAAAGTTGTGCATTTCAATGACCGTGAAGGACTGAATCCGGTAGCTGTTGCAGTGAAGAGCATTCTTCTGTCTACAACCCTGAAACTGTGTGTGATCGTACCGCAATACGGACATTTGTAGTGACTCTCGCAGTGGAAAACTAGATGCACCAGATTGGCTATGAGGGTCATCTGCTTTGGAGGCGGCATATATCTGTGCAGAGTTGTCGTAAGTTCTCGGTATTCTCAATAGATGTTCTGACGGCATCCACTGCCGTATAGCTGTGGCCCTTCTTCACATCATCTTCTATTCCACTTACATCAGAATTGTTCAAAAGGCAACAACGTTTAAAGTTTTGAATGTATTAGAATACAACATGACTATTGCTTTCATAAAAAATACTAATCACTTTAGAAATATGAAATTCTCTCTTTGTCAAAGAGCTTTCAGCGAAGGTTATAGAAATAGATGGTGTACATATTATTGAATGAGGTGACAACATTCACACAAATAATATTTCTAAGGTGTGTACTTATCTAAATAGACACATTTCGATCATAACGTATCAATGATGAAATCCTGATAACAACGCACTAGCTGTTGTGGGCTACGCCTTGCAGGATCTCCCAACAATCACCAGTAGGAAAAATACCGGACCTTGATGGTGACAAATAACAAACCCAGTCTCCGCGGTTAAGCTACTTATGAGGGAATACCTGGAGCGGTAGGACGGGCTCACTCCCTGTCGTACGAAGGCCGCAGACCTGGTTCTCAAATCCAACGGTCTCGGCTTCTACCCTCTGATTCATCTACTCGGCTTCCTAGCTAAGGAATCCAAGTCTATCACAGATGCACACCACCGCGGAGGAGAGCGACCTACTGTCAGACGCCCAGCAAAACTGACCTGTTCTTAGCGATTTGACTGGCGTCAAAATGCTTTTAATAGCCTACCGTGGTGAGCCATCCTGGGGACTCTCCACTTAAAAACTAAGAAGACTTGCTGCGACTAAGGGACCACCCGTGGTGAACTTTCTTGGCTACGTTGACTACCTCGTCCTAACCATCAAGGCTCGGAGCCCGGATCTGCTGCAGAGCCGTGTGAAAGAGTCATCACGGACGTCGCCCAATGGATGCAAGCAGCTGGCTTGCTCTCGCCCCTGCTAAAAGCAAGGACTCCTGGTGGGTCGGAGAAAATGCTCCGCCCTTCCCTTTGCCCAGACGGCTAGAAGATCGCACTCGTCAAAAACGTAAGCCACCTCTGGGTTACTTTTGACAGGGGTCTCCGTGGTACTGAACACCTGCGGCGGGCGACAAAGAAGGCAACAAAGACAGCCAACAACTTCGGACGCCACATGTCCAATACCTATGGGGCATGGAGATTGAAAAGACGGATTTTTATGTCCAGAGTCAGTCGCCCTGGACGGAGATCCGTCCTTGTCCACCGACACACAAGAGTTCGCCGCAGACAGTACTCGCCTGCGTGGGGTACAGGGGGTCGGAGCCATCAGGGTGATCACAGCGCAACTACAGCTCTCGTTTTTGCCGGAAATATACCGCGGAAACTGAAGGCAACCGTGCGCCGCCGCTTGTGAGATAACCCTGTCCTCAAGAAGACGAGGAACGTCAGCGCACAATCGATTTGTGGCAGGAGGAGTGGGACACTCCCAGCAGGGTGTTCCAATCGCCAGTTTCCGCACCCTAATTCCAAACATTAGAAGCTGGCTCAATGGACCGGGGCAGAACTTAGGTCTTCACAGGTCACGGCAACTTCCGGCTCTACCTATTCGGGATCGGAAGAGCCCCTAGCCCACTTGCATGCACTGCGACTAGAGGGCACCGTAGAACACACCGCGTTGAGGTGGCCAGCCTGGGTGGAGCGTATGCACTTACACTCACACACCTACTGTGGCTTTTAAGAAACATGGCAGCGCTTAAGTTACGCGGCATCATTAAGACGTAAGCAGCAAACTTAGTGGAACAAAGCGTCACAAGCTTTTATGGATATACTATATATAGAAGACAAGTGCCGCCCTCCTAATTCGGTCGCGCCTCCCCATAGATCTCGCCACACCCGCCAAGAGTATTAGACTCGTCCCCCTGACTGTTTGAAGGTATGCGTAAGCAGCTGCCAGAGCGGGGGACGAAAACATATTTGGTTTTAAGTGGGTAGGAGTCCCACGGTACCGGCCCGCGCTTGCAGAGGTGGCTATAATATATATTCTTCCGCAAGTTTCGTACGCTTTTTTATTAGACTTTTTCTCTCTATTTCCCAAAACTACATACAAGCAGTGCAGGCAGATTTTCTTCTCGCCTTATATATGCCTAGATGGACTTACGTATATATATATATAGTAAATTCGATTGCCCTGGCTTTTCGGTTGGGTGTTTTAAAAAGACACACGAACATGGAAGTAAAGAACAACTGCTCGATTCGTCCTAATCCCCACGGAGACATCAAACAAGCAGGGAAGCGGACGAGTGGCAATTCGGTTCGTAGCGAGCGCGCGACATGGCTCGATCCAACCCGACCGGAACTCTACTCGATCGCTTGACGAGCTGCCACATCGGGTAGCCCCAGCTTGATTGGCGCTTACCACGCACGCTAAGACACCGCTGGGCTGAAAGCCTGAGTTTCGACGGCTCAGCCTACACAGAACAGCAGGAAGTGAGCGGTCAGCCGTTGTCGTTATTGTGGTCGACTCGGTTCTGCTTCGGAGCCAAAAAGACAACGTCTCCTTCGTATTTGCCCTACGCCACTAGGACAGTAGGGAAACATATATAGACGGGCTAAGCCTGCCCTTTTTCCGTACGCTGCGCCAAAAACTCTACGAAAATGCCTCACAAAGGAGAATAAGTCACACTTTTCTCGAGCAGATCTGGAAATACCAGTCCCTTTTTGGAAGTACCTTTGTTTTTCGGGCTGAACCTCATCCCGAAAAAAAGTACTTCTAAAAGAAACCTCAACCCTGCTTTTCGCATTGCTTCATAGACGGATCGCCATAAATACAAATGTGCAACGGTGAAGCTCGAACCCGCGCACCTATGTGTCTCCTCCGGCCAGGCGAGGCGCAGGCGAATGCACCACGCCACCGGGCTCGACTTCCACAAGTACCTGCATCGACTCTTCTGGCACGACCGGCGGGAAAGCTTGCGTCGTTTGCGCATAAACATATAGAGATAGATGGCCGCACTTCGCCAAGTGAGCTTGCTATAGAATCAATTTCGCTGCGCTAAGCAAAATAGACGAAATAAAACGCGAATGTTGTGCTAGTTTTACAGCCAGTCAATACATGCTATACGTATGTTACCCGATGCTAGTACCTAAGTACAGAATAATAGTGTGTCAGAGTGCACACGGACGACATGCTATTAAAAAAGTTATGCTTCCGCGCTGTTCTTCTTTGTTGTTTGCAAGCGTTACGTCAGTTAGTGAGTAGTAATCTGTTCCTGAATGCTCAGACACGTATGCACTGTGCCAAATAGAGCAACATTTAGTCTAGAATTACGTTTCCCTAACCAGTACAACTACTTACAAGTAAATGGTGAAGAAACGAGGTCGAGGAAATGATATAATTGGAGCTTTTTCTGCAACACATGTGCTCGGTACGTTCTTGCTCCACGTTGCATGAGTGGAGAATGAGAAATGACAGCGAAAACATCCAGCACCGGTGTACAGTAACTGGTTGCACTTGGACAAGGGTGTCTTGGATCTATGTAAGCAGACGCTATAGGAAACATTTTCATAGAAATCGGTAATTATATGAAGTCGATAAGTGGAATGAAGAAACAATCTTGAAAAAATTCTACAGAGTGAAAAAATTGTATTTTGTTGTGGTCAAGTATTTTCTAGATGCGGTCGATTTTCACGGCAATACTAAAACCGGTATTAGAGTCTAAAGCTTTAGACATATTTTATGAATGTAGTGTGATCTGCCATCGATTTACGTGCGCGGAATTATGTCTAATTTGCTTTTAAAAAGGAGGCTTGACTAAACTACTATATATATATATATATATATATATATATATATATACAACGTTAACCAACGCGTCTTGAACGTTAGGCACTAATTTCTAGGAACCGTTTTGAAGTTACCTTCAAGTACTTGCTAAGCTTTCGGGTAGAGCGTCTCTATTTCATACTTCCTTTGGCGGTGCCGGCAAGCTGTGACGGCGAAAAGCCTCTTTGGGGAGAAATAACAATTATGCGCTGGCCAAGGACACTAACTTAAGTTTAGTCCTTTCTTCTTGAACTACGAATATCTAGTATTCGAAGAGGTTTACATGTGATATTCATATATATATATATATATATATACATATATATGTATATATATATATATATATATATATATATATATATATATATTATATATATATATATATATATATATATATATATATATATATAAATGCAGTCGAAAAGAGCAATACTTGGTGGAGCATTTTGATAGATGGATGAATCAACGGACTGCTCTGCCTTTTATGTGTAGTCTCTCCCCTCTGCTTGGGTGCGTGGTGGGATTTTGTTCGTGCGCGGTTTGATCGACGCCTCCTCATGTTTGCTCGACGATGTGTGTGGCTCCGTCACGGTTGCACAAGGTGGCGCCGGCCGAAGCTCCATTAAGCTCGACGCAGTCGTCGTCGTGGGCGGCCTGGGGGCAGCGGTGGCAGGTCACACAGCCTGTCAGGTTGACTGATACACAGACCGGCAGACAGACAGACAGAAAGTCAGACATACAAATCGTCGGCCACATGCACGCAGCCGCGAGACAAGCAGGCCCGGCCCTCTCCTCTCCAATGTGTTATTGGGCCATTCGAAACCAAAATAACTCTCGGGACGTCTCAAGGAACTTTAGCGCATCGCCTCCTCATCTCACCTCAGCTCGCGTCGCGTCGCCTCGTCGTGGTTTTCGTCATCGTCGTAATCGTAATCGTCATCGTCAGTGGCGCCACCCTCGCCATGATCGTCGTCTCCCGCCCGGCACCAACGACCTAGTCATAAGATAGGAATGTTCCTCACTCGGAACTGTCGGCTCAGTCTCATCTACTCAGTGGCACAGTGACGACTTACTGCAATGGGCCGTGCGAGCCGTTGGTCGCCGCTCTCAGTAAGTAGCAGGAGCAGTAGCCACATCGCGGGCGGACGCTATACAACAACTACTACTACTCGAGAGAGAGAAAGAGAGAAAAATTCATATTCTGACAAGAGGCACGTCGAACCGATGATGGTCATACTGATGATAATAATGATGCCGACTGCGACCCCGACTCACCCGGGAGGGGAAGGGGGGGCGAGGAGGAAAGTATGCAAAGAAGGCGGCAGTGTATATGGTTGGGGCGCGGGTTGTGTGATGGGGTTGCAGAATGAGTCATTTGGCTCCGCTTTAAAACTTTCTTCGCCTTCTTGTTCTTCTGGTGGTTCGTTCTCCTCTTTCCACCATCCGTTGGACTCGGCTGCGCCTCACAGATGCGGTGTTGGCGTTGCCAAATCACACCGCCGATGTCTGACGGCCGACTCTGATGACTGAAATTTGAGGTCTGGCGCCGCAGAAATAAACAAACACCAGCTTCGGCTTAGTGTGGAGAATCAAGGGTGGAAAGTGGAAGACGGGCCATGTGGAAGGGCGGGGAGGGGGTCGGGGGGGGGAGGGGGTCGGGGGGGGGGAGGGGGTCGGGGGGGGGAGGGGGTCGGGGGGGAGGGGGTCGGGGGGGGGGGGGGGGGGGGAGGGGGGTACCGGAAGGAGTGCGAGCTGATAAGAGCTGAAAGAAAGACTGGAGCTAGAGAAAAATCCTTCTCTCTGCGGCGTTTCCAGCCAGCGCGGACGAACGAAGAGGCAGCCATGAATATTAGACGTTGCGTCGTTCAATCGACGGCTAGAATAGTTATAATAATAACTCGAGTGGCCCACTTTAATTGCAAGCAGGTGAGGCTATGATGAGGTGGGTCTGCTGCTTGGCGTAGGGTTTCGATCGGATGACGACTCTATTCGCGTTGTGCGGCTGCCCACACAGCTTGCAGGAACACGTAGTTAGTAGTTGGACGTTTTCCTATGGTGAAGTCGTGCAGTTAAGCAGAGGCTATGGCAGTCTGCTTGTCAACGGACTACCTGATCAGCACCTTGGCCTCGACCTCGACCGGCTGCGGCGCTGACTGCGTTGCGACCAACGGCGCTTTTCCAGGCCAGACGACGGAACTACTCACTCAAACACTTGGACATAGCTGATTGCCCTAACGACACACAGGAAACGGGTAGAGCGCGGGGGAGAAGGTGGTGCGTACCGACAACGATGTCCGCGCGTTAGTATGGGATCCGTACAGGTCCTAAAACTGAACGTCCAACGACAGTTTCTGAACGGACAGAGTGAACTCGAGCGCATCAGTTCTAGAGTGGGCGGACGGCGGCCGATTGGCCCGAGTATGTGACACGTACGCGAATGTGAAGTAATTGCCTTCAGCATGGCCGTAGTCTCGAAGCGCGGCGACCACGCATATTGCCGCGCACGCTCTTCATAACACAGACGCGTACAAACAAGGCCGGTCGTGTGCGTTTTCTCTCATCGTTCAGACTCTGTTCAGCTAAACGGTTCGCCACACGAAACACGCCTCGCAATACTCACCGAGTACTGCGTAGAGTAGTTAAAAGGCGAGTGTTGTAAATTCAGTCATGTGATTATTAGAAGAGCACATTATAGAAAGCTCCTTTGTTGCTTCTTCTGTTGTGCGTGTAATAAAGGGTAAGAAATCAATGGTCGCAGACGGGGCCTGTGCAGTCGTCCTATGTTATGAATATCCCCGGCCACACGTCAGGCGAACATATTTTTAGTTTGCTCCGTTCTTGCAACGCATGTGGGCACATATATTATTTTTGGCTTCTGTAATTGTTCGGCCGCCTTCAAAGAAATGATCAATAAGACTTGCGCCCAGAAGTTGAGCTAAAACCCGTCTGTCAATGTTCCTGAGTGTGTCTATTAATGTGAGCAGTAATACAATGTCGTTTGTTTTAAGGTCACATCTTCTGTGGAGTCTCTTTAAAAAATCTCCTTTAAACACCTTCGTCATTCCTATGTATTTACACAAATATAAATGTCATACGGGTGAACAGTATGAAGGTTTGGATAACACAATTGATTTGTACAACCGCAGATACACCGTAGGCTCTGATAATGAAACAGCGAAACAACATTTTCACAAGTATGAATGCTGCTTTGACTAGTTTTTGTTAATGTGCGGAGAAGGTGAGGTCCGCCGAGATTAAGACTCTAAGATTCCGCGCCATGTTGGCCGTTGGCAGTGTTGACCCGTTGAGTAAGTAGTTTAGCTTGGAGGAGCCGTGTTTCGCAACGAGACATCTATGAACGGAGAGCTGCGTAGCATTGTCAACGCACCACCGACTGGTACCGTCCACAGCAGACTGCAGTTTCATTCGCGCCGATGAGGAGTCGAGCGCACTATACAGCTTAAGATCTTCTGTGTACAAAATATATCTAAAAGTCAATAGGAGATAGAGTTTCATATCTAGAACAAATGTTATGTACAAAAGTGGAGAGACGCAGCTTTTCTGCGGCACACCAGACGGTGCCGGGAATGTGATCAGTTACTACGATGGTAACAGTAGGTACTTAATTGGGACGGAGGGGGAATACAGTGGGCAGCATTGAACCTGGAAATGGGGGTCTCATGTCCCAACTACAGTGTGACCCTGGGTCTCTCGGCGGTTCTAAACTCATGGTGGAATTTGTGTTCAGATTTTCCGTCTCTACGCCCTACAGGTCAATCGTGTTATGCTATGACAGCATTACTCCTTTGAGTCTATAATTTCGTCAAGTCTAGAGCACTAGCGTTTGTGGACACCTCCTATCAATCACAGCTCCTATGAGTTCCGCCGACTCGCCACCTAGAACTTAATTGACTGCACCCAACGTGATGAGCAATCTCAGGCGGTTTTTGCGTCCTCATCACATAATATGCTAATATGCCGGTACAGTAATAATACATGAGCAGGGCTCCGTACCTATGCACTACTAGATAGTAGCAGTGAAGAATGGGCATTGACTTACCTTGGCCTAGCGCACTGACTATTCCGACAGTAAGTAACGTCAACATGGTGCGGAACCTCGAGTACGTCATTCTCAACGGCAACCGCGGGGGTGACGTTTTCGTCGTCATGATGGCTTTTTTTCCGTCGTCGATTTAGCCGTCAATGTTGGTGTCGGTAGGTGCCAGTCACATTGAATAGCTGTCACGTTGATCCGGCAAATGTGCGGGTATTGTTGCTGCTTCTGCCGCGTTTGTTGTTGTTGTCGTTGTCAGAAGCCATCTAGCGGCAAAGCACGTCAATGATCGCTCGCAAATGGCGACAGGAGCACTGATTTTGTTTTTGCTCCTTCTTACCTCGATCTTGAATGCATGCACATAGATGAAGATGGCGTTTGGCTGCGGCCGCGTGGGCTGGCTTCAGGCTTGCTGAAGATGTATGTACAATGACAATTGGCGTGAGACAACACCACGTTGGCCCGGTATGCGGCGGCCAATCAAAGCAAGGAGAATGAGTCCGGCTGGCGCGTTTTGATGTGATGGCGGTGATGGAGCGGGGGGGGGGGGGGGGGCAATGAAACGCGAGCGTGGCGGGTGCACGAGCCGTTAATGACGTATGTGGTTTCGTCGGGAGAGTCGGACCGCACTCCACTGTGAAAGTGGCAAATGGATATCGTTCCCAACTATCAACAACCCGGTGTTTGAATCGCAGTGTCGCTCGACTAAAGCATGAACCAGCTAACGATGGCCTGGGCTGATACAGTTCACTATGGTGCTTGGAAATTCGTCACAGGAAACAAACTAATTTAGGAAACTTACTAACAGACTCATAGATGGTATGCTGCAACTAGAACTTCCGCTGTCTGCACTCCTACTTAGTAACGGTCAATTTCTTTGGTAATCACAGAAGTTGTCGTAGTATTAATTATAGTAGTAGTAGTAGTAGTTGTTGTTGTTGCTGTGGTTGTGCTTGAACTATCAAACGCCTGCACACATACACACATTCAAGCACGCGAGTGCGGAATACACTTCACCACATTGTTCAGCTCACCTCATATACGGTTCATACGCCGATGGAAACACCCACATATACACTGTATACACGTATGTACGTATTCTGTATGTAGTTTTCTAGCAATGATGACGACACTCCAATTCGAGTTTGTGTCCTGAATCAAGGTCCCAATGTCGAAAGTCCTTAACACTCGGTACTTTACCGTGTGAGTAGATCCTTTTGGGGTCAGCCTGACCACGATTGCGGATGGGTGTTACTCAAATTCCTCACTCGCGATTCTTGGGAACATCGGTAAGCGTCTGGCCGGCGCTAGCATTTGGCCCGCCAAACTGCACTGAGTGAGCTGCCGCCGTCATACACCAGCTGCGGAGGGGTTCATTATTATTAGGTATGTGTAAAGAGAGGCTCCTTCGCATGCCGTGTCCACCCACGAGGGGTGTCGAGGGATGCCAATAGTGGAGAGGGTAGGACAGACTATGTCCTCTCCTGCGAGCAATGAGGGAGAGGGCAAGCAATTCTATTCGTGGGTGGCAATTCGCCATATCCATGGCATCGTGCAGGCGGTGTCGTGCGTGTGTACACAAGTCTTTCACGAGTTCCGACGTCCATACGGTGAGATAAAGGACAACACGAAACTACTGCAGATACATGTACAATAGTTCACGATAATGCAGGATTGCAGAGACTCTGCAGGGACCGAGCGGCAGTCGGTTGGGCGACCAGCGCACTGTTCTTAAGAACGGAGCCGCGTTGATATGGTAGCCACGCACTTCAATAGACTAGCGTGGGTTCAAATTCAACACTGTTTGGATTCGTTGATCGTCACCGTTGGTCTAATGAATTTAGACATGGTATTGCATTAATGTATGTGCTACAACTGTATGTGTGTACATACAATAAAGGTTTTTTACGCACCGTGCAACGGCTAGATTATGCTTGAAATCGTTATATATGTTTGTGTGTATCGCAATGTGTATCTTGTCATATATATATATATATATATATATATATATATATATATATATATATATATATAACAGGATACACATTGTGACCTTTCACGCTTAAGCTTGCACTTATATACATGACTGCGAAATATACCAGGTTGAAAAAGGATTAGGAGGATTACATGCTGAAGTACAAACAGCGAATGTATATATATGTATATATATATATATATAGATATATATATATGGTTAGCTCAAATAAAAAGTGGACACGTGGGATAAAGCCATATTTGAAGCGGCGACAGCAATATAATCTTTCAGAGTTGTTGCAGAACGTTCCAAGAGTTTCTAGCAATTCACGTATAGCCAATGCACCTATTTGTCTGAGAGCGAATTTGAGGCGAATTTAGCGCGAGCTATGAATGGCTGCACCCAGAACAAAGCGCACAGTAGCATGATTTTAGTGGCAAACGCTGGCTGTTGGCTATGGTCAGCACTGTTTCGAACAAACAGGGGGTGAACAGATGGTGTGAGAGTTTTTGTGGAGGGCCGAAATCAATATCGGATCTGCTCGCCAGGCAATCAAAAGCAAACGCCCTGGCCTTCTCTCACAGCAAGTGATCCTTCTTCATGATAGTGCGCGACACACGTCTCACGTTCTTCCACACGTCCTTCGACTAAAATTCCGTTGGGAATTGTTGGCAACTTGAGCGTACACCTTGATTTGTCGCCATGTTATTATCTCATTTTTGGCCTGTAAAGAAAAGTTTGAAGGGAAAACGTTTTCTCTCGGACAATGAAGTGAAGAAAGCAGTGCAACGTAGTTCTTCAAACAACGACCTCAATTATTCTGCACGACATGGATACTGAGCTGCTGGCGAAATGATTACACCACTGTTAGAACAATAATGACTATCCCTGCTAAATGTACAATAAATGTATTACCTTTCCTTATGTTGTCCTCTTTTCGTTGTAGTGGTCATGAAAAATATAGATGCGTTCATCATCATTCATACATACATACGTACATACAAGTTATCGTCAAAGTAGTCGTTAAAGTATATAGATACGTATGGAAAAACATATACATGTTGCATACGTATACATGCATCCCGCTTGCTCGTTATTTGTATGTACCAATATTTGTAAGCAGCGTTAGAAGGCTTTTAGCGTTGGAGGGAACGGAACGCGCGGAAAGTAATGCGGTTTGTCATGCTCGTGAGAGGCAAAATGAGTGCAAGTCGTACGTATTACAGTTTATTTGCTTAAATATTAGAGGTAACAATTGTCTCCTTATGAACGTGTACACCGGCTAAAATAAGTGAAAATGTCACATATCCTCCGGCGGTTCGGACGTGTCCAGTCTAGCAGAGTTCCGCACACAGAGGCGGCGTTACCCCGCTGAATGTCCAGCGATAGTCTCTGGTGCAGGTAGTCGACAGCTCTAGTCGTATGTATTTGCAGTTGGTCAGCCACCAGCGGAAATTTATCTACTAAAACAGAAATGTTTGCATGTGTTTTTTTCTCTCACATTTATTAATATTATGTTAGGAGGCGACTTCTCTCGTCTTACCTATTCAGGACTTCGTCCATGAAAATTCATTGCACTCTGCCTGGCTCGCACCTTGTCTGGCTAACGCTAGCCTGCTGCTTAAGGCATCCAACGTTTTAACACCGCCAGAAATTGCTGGTGATGCTAATGCTGAAGCGGTGTCCTGCCGAGATCTCATTAAGGGAGTAACACGTAAGGAACAGAAAAATCGGATGTTGTTCCATCTGCCTTTTCAATTGTAAAGCGAAAACGATTCATTATCGATCTGCGCCGACTGGTCGCTTTGTTACCAGCTTGCTCGAGATCCTGCACACCGCAGTTTTACCGGGCAATATGAAATAAAGAGCAATAAATGCAACGCGTAGGCGCTATAAGAGCATAAAGACCACGTTATGGGTAGATTGCGATCAGCCCTACTGGCTGAGACGAGTGGCATCGAGTGGATTACGTTTCTTCAGTTAGTTGCTTCCGACAGTGTATCGATAGAGCCGCAATTCGCAACGTTTCAGGAGTGACGCACCTGATATACAGAGAACATTCAATACATTATAGATGACATACACTTAATACGTTATACACGATATGCATTATATATACTGAGAGATGTCATTTATAAATATATATATATATACTACACCGATCTACAAGACTACATCAACAAGCCGTATAAAGCCGACCGGCTATTTAACGTATACTCCAATATAAAATATTTTCATGTCTGAGGCATACTACTGTCGTAATAACACTTAGTTGACTCTTTGCAGTGATTATTGGACGATGATTGCCTATTACAACAAAAACGAACTGTTTTATTACGACGATGAAGTCAATGGCGCTATGGTTATGAAGAGCACGGGATAAGCCTATATGAAAGCATTCTGCGCAGGACCGGAACGACCCAATCAATGGTATCCGCTCCGCATATGCTCGGTATGCATATACAATTAAGAAGAGGCTCATCCAGAAGAAGACTTCAGTGTTCAGCCTGACAATGCTTAGTCAGGCATCGACATCAACCCTTCCCACGATTGATTATATGAGCCAGGCCAAGGGAAACAAAGAAAGCCTCAGACATAAACGACTGCTCCGTTTGTTGTTAAAGTGGATGCTGATATAGAGTGTTTAGTTTTCTGATATACGGATTAAATGTTGCTATCGCGGTCTTGTATTTTTAGTTTGTCGACGAGTACATATATATGTATATATATACACGGCAGCCACATTTCCACGTTGAGTATGCATATATACATTAGTATTATCAAAATTGCCAGCAGACTACATGCATTTTTGCATCAACGTGAAGCGCGCGGTCAAAGGCGAGCGTTTCACCGTGTTTTACTTCTCCCTGCAACTAAGCCCATCGTTCATAAAGTGGCTGTCTGTTCTTTAGCAGCCGTGGCAAGGGCCATGTCAGGTGCCCTATCGTTGTCAAACTTCTACCATTTTGCGAATAAACGTTTATCTTAATGGTATGTACATAGTACACATACGATTTAAAGAATCGGGCGCTATAAAAACCAACGTCGAAACGCGCAATATAGGCGCGTTTATTATCAAATGCGACAGAGTGCTCTATTTCAAAGCTCTCTCTTTATATATATATATATATATATATATAAAGAGAGAGCTTTAAAATAGAGCACTTATTTATTTAATCAAAAGAGTATTACAATAATATATATATATATATATATATATATATATATATATATATATATATATATATATATATATATATATATATATATATATTATTATTATTTTTGTAATACTCTTTTGATTAAATAAATCATGATATATATTGGCAATACTCTGTGAATTTTTATTGTGAATTCCCCTGCGAATGCTGCTAATCAGCGTGAACAATCCCAAGTCGTTATTTCCCGTTCAGCTTAATCTTCTATCACGCCATCTGTGTGTGATTTGGTTATGAATGTTTTTTCTCTTAAATTCTCGGATTGGAGATCACCTGTCTAGATCGTGTCTATCACGAAATTCATTTTCATTCATCTTGAACATTCATAGAATATTTTGTGTATGCATAATTCGGAAAATATCACCGACCTAACAACCTAATAGGTGGTACTGATCGACATGTCTCATGATGATATTTGGTATAAAATAAGGTCGTAAAACGCACAGCAACACTCATCGCGAGGGTTATGGAGCCTCTCTCCGTTGGTACAAATTGTGGTGTAACTGTGAATGGAAAATCGGGTGAGGACGTGGCGCTTCTCAAAGAGCAGTTTCACCTATAGAACGCTTGTGGTGGAACTTCTCTTCTGCGCAAAACCCCTACGGGACTCTCAGCAGTGAAGGCGAAGGCTATATTTGAAAGCGGTGTACTAGATCCTCGATGGACGGCGTCGTCCTCAACCTACTTTTGGACTGTTATGTGCGTATCTAGTGAGGCCCAAAGATCTCGTAGAGAACGTTGCCTTTATCGCATCGAGAGCGTTAAGTTGTTGAGCGTATAGTAATAGATTCCCAAGTTAGTGTGATACCATAAAATGCCAGTGAGGCGAGATTGAACAACATTAGCGCTGTCTTGTGAGCTTCTGCGGCGCCGGGATTGAAGTCACAGCGGCAGATCATGACTTGGTCTGCTATTAACTCGCTGAAATACGTGCGCCAAGAACGATGTGTCGCTTGGCGTTAGCCTTAACGAAGAAACTAGATCACTGAGAAGCGTAAAAACTGAAAAGCGGGCTGAAATTATCGCCTTGAGGATAGTTTATGGTTTGCAGGAGGAACCGGTATCCCTGAATGTTGTCATCTAGAATGACAGAGTTTGCTTTCAGGATAGCTATCAGTACTTGCAAAACTCCCACACCCGCAGCGGCTAGGTTCTCTATGACAATGTCCTTGGAGCAGTGCCAAACGCCGCTTTGTGACCTGTAAATATGACGCACATGTATTGATGTTTGACGAGTATTTCACGTCACCTAAAAGCTCTGTGGATGCGCTCATCGTCGAAAGTGCCGCGCAAAATCCGCGCTGTCCCAGGTGATGATTCTTCGTGCCTCGAAATTGGAGCTAGGTCGACGCACGGGGAGACTTAAAAATATATTGTTAATACAGCCTTTTTTTGCAATGCCCCGCCCAAGAGGATGGGCAAAGCGGGTCGCCATTGCCTTTAGGGATGACCTTAAGCAAGCATTCTAGCCAGGTTTCTGTAATCTCACCTATTTCTAAGTACTTGTTAAAGTTTGTTATACTTGTTTATTCCAGAGACAACTGGACGACTAGAGAACGTAAAGTTCTTTTTTTGTGGGAGCAGTAAGGCTCAGGCTTATATGCCTTTATAACCATAAGGTTTTTTACTTTCTTTTGCCAACGAAATGTTCTTGAAGTGTATCAGCTGTCTAGAGTAATTTCTTTCATCTCCAGTTGTTCTACAGGGAAGATGAGGACTTGAATGACATAAGCTCTCACAGGGCAATAATTCTTATTACTATTTTTTGATCAAGGGTTTATATTATCAATATATACATGTACCATAGCTAATAATTTATTAATTATATAATATCTACTATATTGCGTATATCATTGCTTGAGTGTCGGTGACCACTCAACATCGTTTTGGCGTTGGCTCTTTGTCGAAGGAACGCGGTCGATCTTGACTCCGCTGTGGCCTCGAAGAGCTTGTTCTCAAGCTCTACTATCAGTTTGAGTTCATCTTTGCATTAAACCCCAGATGACTAGGGACCCAATGCCATTACAACGTGGTCCTCAAGGAGATGCGCGTGTAGGCGCTGTTTGTGCATCTCCCGTTGGTGAATGATGTTCGCGTTAGCTAGTGCACGACAGCCGAAGGCGTACGTGTCAAAGACAGCGACGTCCCACGCCAGCGACCGGTTATGTTCGCTGCCGTGTTCGATCTTGTTGCTGACGCGCTCACACGAAAGCACGTTAAGTCGCGCTCCGGTGGCGTGGATGAGACAGCTTTCAGTCTATTGTCGTCTACATTTAACTCGCAGGCCGACAGAAGAGTTTAAATGGGCAGCCTGAGTGGCGATTTTATTCTATCCCTTCTGCCTAGTGACCCATTTCTCATTTTCCCAATTTCTCAAAAGAACGACCAGATTGACGCGCGTCTTAGATCTGAACGGCGTCTTTTTGATGTCTGATGAGTCTGCCGGCAGTAGCGGCTACTGCGAGGCGTAGCTATGTGACGAGGCAAGGAAGGCGGACAAGGCAGGGCACGTGGCCCAGCAAATGCCCATTCCACCTAGGCGGACGGTAGTCTTGCCTGCGTTTATGCCTTATCCTCGAGTGTCAGATCAATGATGTTTTCCAATGCTGTTTTCACCTGATCGTCGAGGCCTAAAGTTTGTGAGGACAGAAGGAAGGTGGGTGAAGTCCGCACAAGACCTTTTGCACTCCCATTGTGTGCCGTAGCAGAAGGTAAGCTTGGTATCTCCCAAGATGGCCTAGCCGCTGATAAAGCCGGGAGAATTGTTCTCCCTGTTCGGCCAGCACCGACCCAATCATGTCCGGCAACACCGCTGTACCCAACAGTATAGTGTAGTTCACACCGGTCCTTTACAAGGGTGCCCAGGAGCTTGCTGCTAAATTCTGCGATGACCGGCTGTTTCTCTTCGCGTTCGAAACCTTGCAGGAATAGGTCGCATTTAGACTAGTTGAGGTCTAGCCCGCTTGATTGATGGAACGCTCTAAGATCCCTGATGTATCTGAGTAACACTGAAGGATCGTTGTCAAGAAGGGTCCCATCGTAGAGGTAGAACAGAGGTTCTAAACGCAAGAGGGGCTGCTACGTTCCCCTGCTGACAACCGGCTGATGAGGTAATTTCAACTTCATTAAACGTCAGGAGAGTCGGCCTGCTGTATGCCTGACGCATCATTGGATAGAGGGCCGGGACGTGCTAGGAAACCTCTGTCAAGAGGTGACCTCGTTTGTTTAAGTTAAAAACATTTTTACAATCGAATTTTAAGAGGCAACATCTCTCGTTGTTTTCGAAAATAATACGAGCTAATTTAATTCGTATTTTTGTTTTTAGCATACAGTTGTGAGGTTCGAATGTGTCGCTTCGATTCAAGCAACTATAAGCAAAAATATTATTATTATTATTGCCGAGGAATGTTTGCGACAACATAAGAATCCCTCTATTAGACAAATTACTGAGTAAACGTGCTGTATGGTTCCATTTGTGTTTGCAAGTACACAATAAACTAAACCGTTTATTAATATTTGGGATCGTCTTCCCGGGACGGCACATTTATTTACATTTAGTAATGCCTCATTAAGCTTAAAATATGTATGTATGTATATATATATACACGCATACACATATTTCTCTCTCTCCGAGTCTCTCTGTGGACTACTTGATTTGTTCGCTCGTTGCAGGACACAGCAGACAGTGGGGTTTGGGTCATGCACGCGGAAAATGCTTTCCATTTCATAGCGAAGCAATTTGGGCTCGGGAAGAGAATCAGGACGTGGGGGGGGGGGGGACTTGTCTCGGCGGGCCGGTCGGGACGCCGACTTCAAGTGGGTTTGCGCGATGGCTTGGCTATTTTGCTCGTGTTCGCCATTTTCAATCGTTTCCCTTTTTTCCCTTGCCCAGCCCTCCTCAACGACCACGAGTCTCTTCGACAGCGAGACACCCCCTGATACACGGGCATACGCCGGACCGTCTCTGAACAACCGACTACAACTAGTACTCCTATTTCTTCATGATTTCCGTCGTGTCGTCCAGCTCATTCGTTCTCCAACTCTCCACCCTGTTTCTCTCTCTCTCCCCCTTCAAATATATGCATATATATATATATATATATATATATATATACACTAGACTGGGCGTGAGAAGTGACAGCATACAAGTGTTTCCTTACCCAATCTTCCCAATATGTTCCACTGTTTCTGGTCGTATAGTCATCCTTCTCGACATTGTTTGTTTACTATGTATGTATCGATGTGTTGTTGATGATGATGGTACGTGGCGCTGCATAACGGCGAGCGACACACGAAATGTCTATGGCACGATATGTGTAAGCATGTCTTCCGAGGAGTGCTACGTCTCCTTGCTCGGATTCGCTCTTCTGCTCTCTCTCTCTCTCCCTCCCTTTGTCTCTTGCTCCTCACGGGCCCGTTTCGCGGACAGATGATGAGGATTCTGTCTGCTCGGGCTTCGTGTAGATTTTCCCTTCAGTGAACAGGCGATGCTCTGTTTTTGTTATTGTTGTTGTTGTTTTTGCTGTTATTGTTGTTGTTTTCCCCACGGTCTTCGGGTCGGGTAAGCTGTTGGCATTTACTTCGCTGAGCAACGAGGGATATGAAAACGAGTCGGGTGGACTCACCCATTTGACTCCAATTTCGAATCTAGATAGCCTCATGCTAACGTAACGACGATACGATTGTGCGGCAACTTTGAAATCGATTTAACTTACATCTGTTTTATACGCCCTCGAAAATTGGTACTAAATCATGATCCACGCGTGCTGTATACGGCATATGGATTATGTAGGGTGCTCGGTAGTCGAGTCCTTTACGGTCTACGAACGCTACAAACCATTGACTTGATTTATTAAAAAGAATATATATATATATATATATACCCTTGTAAATAGTTACACTACAAAACATTATTGTTCTGTTTATTACTAGAACACTGCCGTACCCTGAACATGTACATCCCTAATAGAAGTGCTTCGCTGAAGGAGACAATATTGATTCGACAGAGGTTTAGGGCTTTTCTGCGCTCTAATTCCATCGACTTATCTTTTATAAGGGGCAAAGCCGACGCTGTTTTAATGAAGCGATGTTATTCAAGGATTGGCTGATTTGGCAATTTTATCGGTTGATTCGTCGTAACTCACGTTCAAATATACGAAAAAGTATCGTATGTAAAGAGATATTATACCGCTGCAATCGCTTTAGTACGTTTCGGTAGCAGAACGTTCGATCTAGTACGTTTTGGTACGTTTTTAAACTAGTACGTTTTAAAAACAAATTGTCCTATTTTGACAAAAAATATGTATACAGCGGGTACCCGCACACACGCAGGAAGCATTAATCGTAGGCGTCTGGTGTTTCGTTCTGTTGACCCCACCAACAGACACGCTGTGCCGTATAGAACAACACACACGCGAATTTGAGTGCATGAGCCAGGGTCCAGCAATGCTCGGAGCAAAACACATCGGCGGAGGCCTTGGGTGTTTTGCACAACGGACGTGTACTTGTTTAACATCGTCGATGTTTTGCGAGCTTTGACCCCTCTACTCCTGACCCCTCATAATATAGATATCGAAGGGAGGGACACAGCTGCTAGAAGACACGAGGAGTGAAGTGTGATTCCTGACGACCAGGTAAGGTTTTACACCCGGCTTAAACCTGTTAGCCATAGTGACAATGTACCTAAGCTAAACCTAATCAACTAAATAGTTAACGATATTTCGTGGAGAAGTATGTCCCCTTGGACGCACGCCCGACAGTGAAGTAGCGACGACGGCGCGATACGACATAGGTGTCCTACAACAGAAGAAGATATGATTATTACGATGGGATGAAAAGATGCTGATGTGTACTGGAGCTGATGTGACATAAGTTCGAACCCCATAATTGTACGCTTTAAGTTCAACTAGCATGAGAATAACTGTCAAATAGGTCACTAGAACGAGATATGAAGACATACAGAGGGTGAAATAGAGAGAGAGAGAGGCAAAAACGTCTGAATTGAGAAGCTAATATTGCTGGTTTAACAAAATAGAGACTATAATAAAGGAAGAAGGGTATGATAGCTGGCTCTGTTGTTCTTTAGCTGGTCGATCAATGACCGACTGACTCACTGACTGGTGTCATCGAATGCCCGCACAAGTAACGCTAGTTTTCCTTTTCCCTCTTTCTTGTCATTATTGTCTGTCGCTGCGGTCACATAGTCACACGGCTACTTTTGGCACTGTCCACGAGACGGTCGCAGTCTCTAAAGAGAGCAACCTCAACTACTCCTGCTACTTAGACTTGCCGCTGACTGCCCACTATTACTACTGCTATTAACCACCGTTATTATACCCAAGCTAACGCCATCACTCGTATAGCGTGTACGAACGAGCACGCCGCCACTGATGCCAGATTACACGTTTACAGGCATACAACCTTAGCGCGCGACGAACAACACATTCATCACACAATTGGTGGGAAATTTCGTCGAGTCGTTGGGTGGCCACATGCACAGTGCCCGACACCAACACTAACACATATATATATATATACATATTTATATATATATATATATATATACACAGTAGAAGCTTGATGGCAACAATGATGCGGGAGCGCTCGCATTCGATCGTCAAGCGGGTAGGATCGCCTACGATCGGGGCGTGGGGTGAGGCGGTGAGCGGGGGGGGGGGGGTGACACCGAGGGGAAGTAAGAGAGGAAAGCTGATGGAGCAGCGATCCGCTCAGGACGATCGGGGGGATAGACACCCTTCGACAAGCCCATGGGTGGGCTGCTGGTTGATTGTGAGCCGCCGACCGGATTGGAACACGTCGATCGCTGGCTTGATCATTTGTGCAGCGAACGCTGGCTTGGTCGTCTCATGGCATGACGCCGTCGCTACCGTGGCCGCTGCTCCAGCCTCGCCTTTCGCAATAATGAGTCTACAACGGGACGGCCTATTACGAGAGCGCTCGAGAGGGTAGCGATAGAAAGAAAGAAAGTGAGCGCATTGCTAACGCCGCCGGCGCCCCCGCCGCAGCGGTCGAATAGGTACAAATATGTTTCGTTTTTGGAAGAAGCCATCACGCTGATGGATAATGTGTGAGGGATCTAGGATCTAGTTGGTGTTGGTGTTCATGTTCATGAAATGAGACGCGTCGAGAGCGCAATGAATGAGAGCAATTGCAATGCAAACGAGTGCGAGTTCAGACGTCATGAAGCATCACAGCCAGTAGGATTACAGGTGTAACCATTTCAATATAGATATATATATATATATATATATATATATATATATATATATATA
The DNA here is from genome assembly GCA_003439945.1 of Dermanyssus gallinae. Classification (NCBI taxonomy): domain Eukaryota; kingdom Metazoa; phylum Arthropoda; class Arachnida; order Mesostigmata; family Dermanyssidae; genus Dermanyssus; species Dermanyssus gallinae. Next base: position 61,680 of record QVRM01000381.1, read on the forward strand.
TGATGCAATTAAGTGCCAACATCGTTTAATTACACTTCTTCCTCGAGTGTCGATACAGCATATGATCGCTCGTTATTCGTTTGGCTATTTCCCACATAGGACGAAAGCGGTAATCTTTGCTACAACGGCGATCGGGACCAGTTGAGGTGTAAACGGCAAATAAGTGTTTTATGGCAAAAACAGCCTGCTCTTTAGAGCTGATGCATTATATTTATATATATATATATATATAACGAGGAGTGTAACGGAGTCACATATCGATGGTATTCGAATGCACCGACCTAACAAGCTAATATATATATATATATTAATTAAAAAAAAAAATTATATATATATATATATGTATATATATATATATATATATATATATATATATATATATATATATATATATATATATATATATATAGAGGGTTTCTGTGGATTTTGGCTAGTTAAACGTTTACACTAGTGGCCAGCGACTAATGGTAAGTGTGGCTGTCCAGCTAGCTCGGGGGTAATCCTGGCCGCGGGTGGAATTTATCGTCGTCGTCGTCCCCCCTCTTTCCGACCGGCTCATTTTGACAGGCCACCATCACCACCACTAGGCCGTGTACCATTACCCGCAGCAGCAATAGAACGACACGCTTTCTTTCCCCTTCGGCGGAGCTAGCAACCCCGCACCGCTCTGAAGTCAGCCGCCACTGAACTCTCCGCCAATGAAGAAGTGTGCGCCGGTCATCCCTGTTGTTATCCTAAAGCACACGTTCTCTTACATTCTGATACACACATACGCATACACACACAATCATTTGTTCACCCACTCATCTATTGGATGGACCTGCACACGGCCTGAGCTTTGGCAGGAGGCAGATCAGTCGCACACGACCCGTTGTAGTAGTAGTAGTAGTAGTAGTAGTAGTAGTAGTAGTAGTAGTAGTTGTTGTTGTTGTTGTTGTTGTTGTTGTTGTTGTTGTTGTTGTTGTTGTTGTTGTTGTTGTTGTTGTTGTTGTTGTTGTTGTTGTTGTTGTCGTTGTCGTTGTCGTCGTCGTTGAGCAGAGGAAAGAAATCATCAGGCCACTAGGCTTAGCTAGTGGTAATAATCGTTGTAGTAATGGCACCCCAAAACCTCCCTACGTCGAGGGGTCAGCTCGAGACTATCGGGCAGACAGCATTGGACAGGACCCGATGGGGCTGGCGATGGTTCGTATTATTGTTAAACATGTCACGTGGTGTTGGTTGGTCGGAAACATACAAACTCGCAGTGGACACACGTGTCGGCATTCGGTTGCTTGCCATGTTGGCGTCGGCAGCGGCAGCATCAACAACAACAACAGTAATAGCAACAGCAGCAACAACAACAGTAATAGCAACAACAGCACTAACAACAATAATAGCAACAACAGCACTAACAACAACGATGATCATGATGGATACAAGTACATACGCAGCCGAAGCAGCAGTGAAGAGTGGCAACGACATTGACAGTAACATTAACAACGACAACCGCACTAACAGGAATCGCAGCCACAATGCGACGGGGTGCAGCCACTGATATTTCATACTGGCAAAACTACACGACGAGCTTTGCTTACAGATGCCGTGAATGCATCATTGTATGGCGCGGATATTTGCGCATGTGTCTGCCTCACGTATTTGTATATATATATATAAATACATATACGGGTGTGTCCAAGAATACTGGCCGCACTCGCCTATTGCTCAGTGGGCCGTGTAATGAATGATAAGTTTGTATCCCTGTTCGACTTGCGCCTGCGCTCGACTGAAAGTGCCTGACCATGAGGTGACTGGCCGATACCGTCGTCCCTACCGTATACTCTTTGCAGCAGCTCCTGCGCTGCGAGCTCTCACTGATGGTGTACATGTGTATATGATGAATCACTTTAGAAGAAACCAAAATGTCTCGCATCTCGCATTCCTGCGACGATGTCGGACCTAGAAGTGTGCCATGTTTTTGACTGCTCTCGAATTGTCTTTTTCCTCCTTTTTCGATCTTTCGTCCCTTGAGTGCCTATTTTTCTGTCCATATATATATATATATATATATATATATATATATATATATATATGTATATACGTGTGATTTTCTACGCCTAATCTTCGCTTTTTTCCTTAATTTCCCGGTGACCGTCCCACCTCGATCGTAGCCTAGCAATCTATGGCAATCCAAGCCGGCAATACATGGCAACTCTTATGATTTAAACATCATTTTCGTTGTCTCTCTTGATCTACCTGTCTCGCACTCTCTCTCGCTTGCTTTCGCTTTGTTGGTCTTGTTCGTTTTGTGCGTTTTTGTTGTGTTGGCTCAAAACACCTTGATCACTCTGTTAATTTCTTTGTTCACCGCTCTTAACCGCTGTCGGTGTAGATCACTTCGGCCAATACTACTGGAATTGACTGGTATTCTCCGCCTCAACGTCGGTCAGTCACCGTCCATCGGCAACGGCGGCGGCGTTGTCATTCCCAAACACCTCGAACACTAATTGCGTTGTATCGTAAACACACACACACAAACAAATATTGATACTGTGTTGGCTGGCGTTTCGGAAAGTTTGATTCGTTTTTTGTATCCCAATTTTTTATCTTTATCCCCACCACCTCCTGCCCCGTCCTCTCTCTCTCTCTCTCTTTATCTCTTTCATAATAATCCCCCTTTCTCTCTCTGACTTTGCCTCCCCCCCCGCCGCCTTGATGCAAGTGACAGGCAAGCCGAGTCTTGAGCGAGGTAAACTTATAGAGTGGTCGCAGAGTAAAAAGTCACCGTAGATATTGCTGTGCCAAAATCAATCGCCCACGTACACATTTGGACATGCGTTCATACATACGCTCAGGCACATCGCGTAATAGATATACTTCCTCCTGAACACACATATATATATATATATATATATATATATATATATATATATATATATATATATATATATATATATATATACATATACATATATATACAGAAGGAGCGCGCGAGGGGAACCGCCACCCAACTACGCCACCCGTCTAGTGTACCCCAACCAATCATCTGCTGGGACGGGGCACCACCCTGCCCGGGTCCGGTCCCAGCTGCAGCTGGTCGTGTTATGGCGATGGCAGGCCAGCAACTCCGCACAAGATCCCCAAATGTCGAAAGACTAAGACGTCTCACTTCTGCGCCTGCGACGACCAAGTTGTCGCGGCGTTGGCAGAACAAATCATATATTGTACATATTAGAAAGCTGAACATCATGCAGTCGTCATCATCGTACGTATATTAAGCCTGAACACTGACTGAGCAACGGATTATCCTTTATTGCTCCGCTGTTTGTCCGTTTCCCCTGCGTCTGCCGATCTAGCCGAGGCTGTCGCGCGAACAAAATTAATATTGACTATAAACCGAAACGAAAACAATAACCGATACAGAGTATTATGCTAGGTAACGCGCGCGTACTAGTGGAAACTACGAGAAGCATGCGTGAAGAAGATGCGACCGACGTCTGTTGCAATACAAGCTTCTACAAAGGACAAGAGAAAGCTGGCGGCGCATCGTCAAATTGCATGCTGAAGCATCTGACGAAGTAGCTTGATCTGGTGTGAAACCTTACAAGTTGCGACAGGTTCACGAACTTGCTCTAAAGGCGAAAAGAGTACTTTACCCTCGAGTCAAAGTGTTCCTATGACGTGCCGATTTATGGTATAGAACTATCTAACCAGTTTTGGTGTATTTTTTAAAATACAAACCTAATTCAGTGATGGGACTTTCTTTTCCAGTAGCGATCGCAAACCGACAAGACGATCATGTTTGGCTCAGAAACAATACAGCGCTATACTGCTGACCATATACTTATTTTCGGGCTGACCCCAGCCAAGCTTTGCCGTCCACGGAACTGCTTTCCGCATTGTTTTATCCCGCATGGAGCATTTAAAGGCCTCCCGCTATGGCCAATTCGTACTTGCCCTTGGGCCTTGGGCATTTTGACACAACTTTCCGCGCTTTCCAACAGGACTTTACGCTATCCCCCGGGGCAACGCTAACTCAACTTCGCGGTGGCTTCGCAACGAAGTCCACTGGTACATTTCTTCAGAACGGCGATCTCCGTATTTGTTCGACCTTAATGCCGTATTTTTTTTATCTGCGGCTTTTGAAGTCTAAGGTGTGTTGAAAAAAACAATTTGAAAGTTTTTAAGTCAGCCATTCAAAACGAGTGAGAAATTTTTTTCCGAGGAATGTAGTTTCAGCTACAAGCAATGGGTTTGTTAGCAGGTTGCGCAAGATTATAAAGGCGAAATGCGGACATGAGATTTATAAGTTATTTGCTCTAAAATAATCTGAAAGCATGCTGTAAAATGTTTTTTAGAAATAATTCAAATATCTGGTATCTTATGAGCTGACATTTAGCTGTCGCACCTTCTACTGTATCGTAAGGTTTTCTTAAAAACATATGTATGTGTTGCACTAAGCCCCCTATAGATGTTATGTTCGGGGACAGTTAGAGTGCCAGAGAAAATGTAGCATTTTGTCGTAGGTTAAGAATACGTTTGCAACAGCGCATTTACTTAGCGTTAGGTATCGTGCTAGTACATTCAGACCGTACGCTATGCTTGTCTTAATTTATATTTTGAAGACTTTCGCTGCTTTTTAATAACCCCGGCCTTGCTGGTTGTGTTTGCTAAACATGGTTGTACTGCTGCATTATTTTAGAGGAGCGGGTTCAATAACAGTGAACACTATCGCTTCAAGTCCCAATCTCGAGCAGTGTGGAACTTAACCCGCACGCCAGGATGTTATTCCATTGAGACACATACTTACTAAACGCACCTCTTTTCTTAAGCTTCACTATCTGTTATTTTTCTCCCTCCAGAACCTCCAGGACCCCCGGCGTCCCGGAGAGCGACCCTGCCAGTGCAATACCAACATTTGTCATGACTGTGCAGTATCCCTGAATTGCCCTTAAGGCTGGTACCTTTTCCTCCAGCGATCCTCTTTTCTGGGGTAGTGGAAATGACGGAATAATTCAGAATGATGCACTTAGAGCCATTTTTTCTAGGAGACGAAGAGATTCGGTCCATGCTTTATTTACTCGATATAACCTGCTCAAGATGGAAAAAAATTACACGCTGGGGGCTTCTATGCTAGCATATCAAATTTCGTTAGGTATTGTACCAGCGGAGATTGCGTTTCCACTAATTCCTACCTCAAATCGGACATCAGCTAAGCGTGCAACAGCTTTCGCAGTGCCCTCAGTATCCTTAAAGTCTAGTCAACACTCACTTGCATGCCGCCTGCCTGGAACTTGGACTTGGATTCCTAAAAATATTAGATGCCTCACATCGAAGCACCACTTTGCTCGCGAAGTAAAAAAATGGCTTTTAATTTTACAGTCTGAATCAGGCTGGTGATCTAGTTATATCCTAAATCGGGGTTATTAGTGCTTTTTATAAGGAATTATCTTCCCAAATTAAATTTGTTTTAAATTTTTCAGTGTGTTTTTACCTGATGTCGTTGTGTATTATATAGATCCTGTATGAGTGTATCAATTCACTTGCGCGTATATGCGAGCGCGTGTTGCCTCACCTATTGCTGTACATTGTAACAAACGCTGTATAGAAATCATTGTGATGATGCTTATTGTGGTTATGTATTGTGTAATTGCGCTTATTCAAAGCATTCTTTAAAATATTGTCGAGTGTGACTTCTGTCTCGGTGCTTGATTTATTTTGCAACCATTTTTATTTACCGGGAACTCAAGCATTGCAAAATGCAGTTCCGTTGAATAATAACGTTTGAAACTTGAAACTTGAATTTGATATACAGGGTCATTCGTATCAAAATGTACTTCTTTCGAGGTTTGATAGAACCCGGCAAGAAAATAATGTGTCCCTATGGAGGGAGGACGCGGAAACGTTTTGTTTAGGAGTGAGGGTGAAATTTATAAAAGTCTTTATTCTGCCTTAGCTTCTTCTACATAGTTGTACAGAATCTACGTTTGCGGGAGAACCACCAACGCATGAAGCAACCGATCATATTAGTGTGTTCGGCGGAAAAATTCTGCACAACGGAAGACACGTCACTACCTTGCGTAGCAAAGAGCGACTAGCCAGATCGAGGAAAGTCATAAAAAGTCGATATGTTGTTAGGTTTTACGTTAACGCTTTTTCGTGAAAAATTGTCAACTTTTTCCGTTAAGACCAAAAGTGTATGTCCAAAAGACCACTCTCACGATATAGCAAATTTAATGCCCACCATTCGTACCAAAGTGATGGTGCTGCGTTACGTAGTTGTCAAGTAACTAAGCTTTTTGGATAGCCATATCGAAAGCGAAGATATGCATACTTGCATAGGATGTATGAGAAAGTTAGGAACATATTTTGAGGTTTGATAGAACTCGGCAAGAGAATAATTTTTCCTAGTGGAAGGAGGGGGCGGAAACGTCGTGGTAACATTTTACGGTTCTGAAGGTGAAAACTTGCACGTAAGACATATTAGGTAAGTCAAAAAGTTCGTCGGCTTTCTGGGACCACATTGTTGAAATTCCCGCGCTCTGCAGCAGGGCCGCCTGAGAGTGCGGCTGGGTGTTTACATTCAGGAGCAGACCCGTGGCGGCGCAACGGTATACCGGTTCCAACTTTACCGTTTCGTTTGCGGAATTGGCAGCTGTTTGCAATGGAGGACAAAAATACGCATTTTCGACACATTATGTTGTTCTCCTACCGTGAAGGCATAAGTGCAGCGCAAACAACCCGAAGGATATATGCAGTCTACGGCAAAAACGCAGTACACAAATCCACAGTCGAAAAGCGATTCGCCCGTTTCAAAGCTGGAAACTTCAATCTCGAAGATGAACCGAGGTCAGGACGACCCAATGTTGTGGAGACCGACGAAGTCATAAGCCTGGTTACTTCGAACCCAGGTTTGACCATAAAAGAAATTGAAGATGTAACGGGAGTCTCCCACGGACCGTTTGGAATCGCCTCCATGATGCAGGTTTCTCGTGCAAGCGGAATATCTGGCTACCACACGACCCTCAATGATAGGCAGCTTGAAGGGCGAGTCGATGCCTGTCACGCACTCCTCCGGAAGAACTCGAATGAGCCATTTCTGAGGAGATTGATAACCGGCGATGAAAAATAGATAGGGGTTTAGGGACAGGCCGCAGCTATCCCTAAACCCGAAATTCATCAGAAGAAGGTTATGCTGTGCTGCTAGTGGCCACCCGGCAAAAATTGGCGGAGTTTGACTGGGATGTGCTGCCGCACCCAGCTTATAGTCCCGAGCTCGCACCATCTGATTATCACTTGTTCAGGTCTCTCCAGAACTCCCTTGATGGCACAACATTTGAATCTTTGGAGGCTATAAAAAATCACCTCACTCAGTATTTCGACGAGAGGGCGAAGGTTATCGAACAAAACGGTCAATATATCATTGAATAAAAATACTGTTGTCTGCATAAATAAGGCTCTTTAAAATCGGGTAAAAAAGCCGACGAACTTTTTGACTTACCTAATAACAACTACGACTGTCGAAAAAGCTTAGTTACTTGACAACTACGTAACGCAGCACCATTACTTTAGTACGAAAATGGTGGGAATTAAATTTGCTATTGCGTGAGAGTGGTCTTTGGACGTACATTTTTGGTCGTAATGAACAATGTTTACGGTTTTTTATGAAAATGCGTTAACGTAACATATCGACTTTTTATGACTTTCCTTAATCTGGTTATTCGCTTTTTGCTACGCAAGCTAGTGAAGTGTCTTTCGTTGTGCAGAATTTTCCGCCGAACACACTAGTATGATCGGTTGCTTAATGGTTTTCCCGCAAACGTAGATTTTGCACAACTATGTAGAAGAAAAAGGTAGAAAAACTACTTTTATAAATGTCACTCTCTCTCCTAAACAAAACGTTTCCGCGCCCTCCCTCCATAGGAAAAAATTATTTTCCTGCCGAGTTCTATCAAACCTCGAAGAAAGAAGTACATTTTGATACGAATGACTCTGTATGTACATTTGTGAGCTTAACAATAGGCAATCAAAAGCAAATTGTCACAGAAGAACTGGCTTATCCGCTAATTACGCTTTAGACTGAGTGCCGACAACTCCTAAGAGGACGCTACTTTATGTGCCAAGCTCATAGCGTACAGCGCTGACAGCGTCAGACTTGCGGAACACGCCAATACACCTCTTCGTCTAATAGGCTGAACGACTCGTAGACAGTAATTTCAGCCTCTGTATAACGTCACTACGCTGCACGGGCGACTAATAGCTGATACTCTTTTGCTGGTATAATTGCGCAGTGACTCTACGCAGAGCCTGTCCACGCTTGTCGAGGGTTGCTAGAGCGCATGCTAAAGTGTGCTCTGCCCAACCGAAACCTCGGTATGCTTTCGGGAAAAGCTCTAGTTCAGTCTCTGTAATTGTCGCTTTGAGACAGGTTAACTATCAGTCTAGGAACTGACAGACGATAGACGTCGCTGAAGAAGACGTATTGCCGTGTGTTTGTGTGTGTGTGTGTGTCGAGAAAACAAATATGTGTGCCATGCAAAAGACGCAGAGAGCCAGGATGGGCCGCAGTAAGTATTCTCTAGTAATGCATACGTCTCCTGAAAAGTGGTTGCGACGAAAATGCTTTGCCACCCTCTGCAGGAACATCATATTTACCGAGTCTTTCATTCTTACTAAATGTTTTTAACAAGGTTGTTTTTCATTCTAGACCATCTTTCGCCCCCTACGAACTTGAAATCACCGTGCGGTATATCTTCAATGCACCGAGGGCCGATCATGTTGAGACAACTAGGACAACTCCTTAACAGTCTTTGTGGCAGCACGATTTGGTATCAATTCTTAATGAGCATCGCTTAAGAAACTCGATCAACTCGAGGATCGAACTGGCGACACCCCGGCAGATTAAAACCATGACTAGCGTATTAGTGCCCTCGACCACGCGGTCACCTTATTGCTAATAACTGCAGTATAATATTGCTCCTGTGGGACGCTGACATTCGGCGACCCTAACCGTGTTTGCATTATATCCGGTTGTTTGCTTTCATTTAATGCACATGTTCATTTGATTTGCTACTCTCGAGTGTGTGGGCTCCCTCAAACTTTGGTGCTTCCAAGTTTTAAATGACGTTGTGCGTGGGTCATCGTGATTTGATGGTTCGTTGAGCCATTGATCATAAGTTGGCTTGGTGCAAGTGTGCGCAGTTGCTATTTTGTGCTTCTTCTCTCGCCTACGGGCCACCGCTTTCTATCCCATGGGTAGAGTGAGACTTTCAAACCCACTAAACCCCCTGATGATCCCTTAACCCACATGAGCGGGATATTTATGGTATTATTTAAGGCATGTAGGAAGCCTATGGGCATGGCTTTCAGCCCCCATTCTACCAGCGGCGCTCCATGCGTTGCCGTCTCCCTTCCGTCATCTTTGTCGCTCTTATAACAATCTCCACCAAATCTAGCACCAAAGCGCTATTCTATCATTGCGGCGTTGAGCAGACTTAGATATTTTGGTGTTCCAGGTGAACAGTCGATCAATGAAATGTGTTATGTGCTTGTTGTACTGCTTGCTTTGAAAGCAATGAGAGAGTTAAGATTCTATCGGAAATCTCTTTCCTACTACCATAGTGACCAGCCGCTTTACCCGTCGCTTTACTACGTTTGTAAAACCCTTTTGTTCTTAACGAAACTAGTAAACAGTCTCTCGCCTACCGCCTGCCGTCTATTTGGAGCTCCTATCCTCAAGAAATTCGATCAGTCTCGTCTCTAAGGCAATTCGCGAGCGAGTAGTTGTGCAAAATGTGACCAAGATTCGTTAAAGCAAATAAATAAATGAGTTCATGTAGAAATATACGAATTGGTGCAAATGTGTGAACTTACGTAAACAAGCGAATAGTGTACATATTTACACTGAGAAACCTATCTTACTTATTATTTTTAAGAGAACTTAAGCATTGTAAAAACGCAGTTCCGCCAATAAACTAGGGCCCGCACTGTCTTCAGACAACGTCTTAAGCTGTTAACAGAGCCTCAGTATGCTGGAAATCTTATACTTAGACCACGTCATATTGGATAGATCGTGCAATAAAAATGTAAGATAACATGCATTCTGAACGAAAACAAAATGAAAGTAGGAAAGTTACGGTCAATTGCACTTGTATCTAAGTTTTTCAATTAATCCCCTGCGCCCAACGTCAGAGTGAAATGAATACATAATGACATAAAAGATTACACACATAAAGGAATAATTACAAGTAGTTAGATATTTAGCGCATATATAATCATATATATTTGAACAAGATCATCAATTAATTATATACATTTATTATTATTATTATTATTATTATTATTATTATTATTATTATTATTATTATTATATTATTTATACAATGTTACAGTTGTGAGGTCTGAACGTATTATTGCAAAGTTTTTTTAAAATAATTAGTTCACTCCATGGCGCCTAAAATAGATGCCGCGTTCCCTCTGCAAACGGCCAAGGACAAGGCTTGCCTCAAGAATTGACCCTCTCTTTGGTCGTTCGTGACCTCCTGAATTCGCTTACTTAAATCTTTGAGAAATGCTTCGGTTCCCTTGCTGATTGGTCCTAGTGTCTCCATGGCGATAGGCACAATATATCTTGTTTCCAGTCCAGCATATTTAAACCGTTTTCTGGCGTCCGCGTGCTTTGCTACCCACCCCGGCTCAACAGAGCTGTGGTGTAAATAGGAAGCCGCGGTTGTGCACGAAACCGTTGCATCCCAAGCTAGGGACTTTCCATGTAACCATAATGCAATGGTCACCCCATCAGGTCTTTCTTCGCCAGCGGACACTAAACCTCTCGGTTCAAGTGTAGATGGTATACCAGCTTTCCTAAGGGACCTTATTATATACATATTTACAGCGGTATGTTATTTCACATATTTCTAAATATTGCAAGGAGTCGGTAAAAACCCTTAATTTAGGCAGTCCAAACTTCGGATCCATATGCAAGGCAACTCTAAAAATCGTTGTAGAGCAGCTTGCATAAAGATGCTCCAATTTTGTTTTTGATGAATTTGTGTCAGCAAGTCGACGGATAAGGGACTCTACAGGGGCGTCACCAGCAAGTCTTGCATCCACTGTTACACATTGACACAGTCGCTTGGTTGTATCAGGTAGTAATTTATGATTACAAGTGACATTCGAGAGATTGCGTTATCTTTTTTGAAGACTACCACTTAAGTTTCTTATGCATTAATAGCGTTACGGTATGCTGCCCACAAGCGTTAAGAGCAGTCACTTCCTGCATCACTACCCGGTGTACCTCCTTACTAGACTGCCCAACATGTTTAAAAGTGCTGTCATCAACATAAATGATAGCCTCTTGTGCGATATTTTCCATTTCATTTATAAAGCAGAGGAAGGCTAGTAGGCCAATACACTAGCCCTGTAGTGTACCGAACTGAACCGCGAAGTTCCGACCGGTTCCCCCCACGTCCGCAAACTGGTGACGCGCGAGAAATTACGCCAATAGCAGTTTGATGGCGTGCTCGTCAAAGCTTAGGTGCTTAAATTTAAGTAGAGGAATATCTGAGCGAACACTGTCAAAGGCGCCTTTAAGATCTACAAAAAGTGCTGCACAAAAAAGTCTCCTATCTAACTTAAAACGTGTGCCCTTCACTAGCTGCATAACGGCATGACATGCGTCCCGGTGTTTGCAAAATCCAAAATGGTTGCCTGTTGTTGCTTTCGAGATGCCTCGTCATTTGGCACACAAGTGTTTTTTTTATTAACCTTGTTTAAAACAGACAGAACACTAACTGGGCGGTTGTTTGAAGGGTCGCTCATACTACCACCTTTCTGGATCAATACCACTCTGGCTATTTTTAGGTAGTTAGGGTACGCTTCCTCCTCTAATATGGCATTGATGATGTGGGTCAGGGAGTCGGCTATGTGAGATCTGACGTGGTGGATAATGTGAGATTGTAGGCCGTCGTAGCCGGCGGCCGGATCTCCAATACTACCAAGTAAAGATAACACAGAGTAGTTTCGTCACTTTTTAAAAACTAGATGTGGTTATGGAGTGCTCTGGTAGATTTTATTTAGCAATACCCATATGTATGAGACAATTTGGCAGGAATGAGGCAACGCTACTTGTAAACAAATGTCGTAGTTTTTTGGGACTTTCGCGGGCTCCGCGATCGCCTTGCCGTCCACATCTAGCTTGAGTGCCGGGGGCACTTTGTCGACCTGTTGTGCGCGCCGCTCAATGTTCCAGATTGATCGACCGTTGGCCGAGTCCCAATCGACCATATACTGAAGTCGATAGCGCTCCAGCTTGGTCCGTCGATTACGTATTTTATTACTCATTTTACTGTACTCTACTTGTAGTCTCAGAACGCGAACGCTCTTCGGGGATCGTTTACAGATGCTCTGCAAAGAACGTAACAAGCGATTTCTCTCACAATGAGATTTTTAAACTCCGGGTGTACGCATTGTGTTTTGTGACGTCGGTGCGTTCTTGATGAGCATGCGGCATGAGCCGATGAGCTCCTAATTATCTGGTGTCAGTACGAGTTGCCTTTGTTGTGGAACGACAATTCAGGACAATCGGTAGGCATATATTTAAATACGCGCTTTATTTATATAACGTATAGGAATTTGTTATAACATCAAATGACCAATTCCCTTTTGGGGTGCGTCAGTTGTATGTCCTGGTGATCCTCCAGGGGAACAGCGATATAATGATCCCTATTTGAGCATTTGGAGTCGTGTCTCACTTGAGATCGCGTGGTCGTGGGCATGCGATTAAAAAGAAACTACAGAGCTACTTATTGGAAAAAACATAGTTGGAAAATGTTTAGTTTAATTCTTTAAAAGTGTCTATAGAACGTCACAATGATAGAAAGCTCAGCGAGTGAGTTTCTTTATTATACCCCTCAGTAGTTGCCTATCTTTCATACTCATGGGGCTCTACACTTGAGAAACACACGTCAGGATTGGTTTGACATAACTATCGAATTCTCTTCTATACAGTTTAGGATTTTTCACAACGAAAGACCTGATGACCCAGTTGCATCTTTTCATTGCCTCCAGCGCGACTTGTCGACATTGCTCTGAAAATATAGTGTCAGGAAGCATAATTATACCAAAATCCCTTATAGCAGTTACGTTTTCAAGGGCAACATTGGTTGTATATACATAATAGTATTTTTTCTTCCAAAGTGCATTACTTTGCACTTCGGGGGGATGAGGGCACCCTGCATATAAGGTATGAGAATACATTATATGCAGGGTGCTCCTAGATAATTGGGGCCCATTTTAAGGAAGTCGTAGAGTAAGCATTTTTATTAAGCAATATAATTGCGTACGAAAATTTGTGTTTGGAAGTGAAAGTATAATTACACAGGTTCGTTATACAAATGTTATTTGCCGGATACTCATAAAGCAAACACATTTCAGAGAACGTGCTCAGAAAGAACACGTTTCAGAGATGGCGCACGAAAACAAATTCCAGAGAACGCGTTTTTAATGAAGGCAATTCTCGTTTCAAATCGATGCTGTTTCGATTTATCATTTGATTAAGACAAAGCAAACCATTTTCCCGCGTTCCCGATGCCGGATTTCCACAGGGTCCCATATTGACTGAGGGCGACGATAGCGGCCCCCAGAGAGAGATACAGACCGTACATCATGCCATGTCATCGAGGAGCAGCTGACTGGATATCGCCTGGGCTCAAGCCTCGACCTCCCTAGATGTTTCTGTTGGATAGATGGTTGTACATTGTCATGTTTCTACATTCCTTTGCTGGAGAGAGGCTATGGAGGGAGAACGCAATGACGATGTATGCAGTTTGCGCTACCATGCCCCGAGGTTTAGCCTATTACGAGCGTTTAAGATGTAATCGTCAACGCGTAATTGGATTGTACGGTACCTGCTACAACGTGGCAGTTCATTGCATGTTGTACTGCTGATCACATTGTGTATCATATTATAGCGTAACGTGTATTTAATGCCACTAACGTGGATTGATCATTACACAGGCCAAGGTGTGCGTTTTATCTGCTATTACATCGCCCTTCGTACCCCTTTTGACAGGATCAGTTAAGGAAGCCTCCAACCAGCGGGTAAGTAAATTAATGAATAAGTTGGATATTGCAAGTAACTTTTTGCAGCTGCACCGTTTTTCAGTGATTGCCTTTGCTTTCTCGAACGACGAATGTATCCGGGCAAACCAGATTCGAAGGAAAACCGCACGACGACAAGAGAAACCAAAGGTCCTGAATGTACTTTTCTTCTGTGCTGTACCCACACGCTTTTCAACCAGTTCTCTCTCACGGACACGTGCCGACATCCCTAAACAGGCGGCACCACAATAGAGGTCTCCCAGTCTCTGATCATCGCTTTGCACTTTTATCGTGCGGCGTGTTGTCCAGCCGATTGTGGTCATTATTGTCATCGTTCGAACTGATGAGACGGTCCTTGCTTTGGCCTGTTTCAACGCGTTCTACCCTTGCTACTGGACTTAGTCCCATAGGAGCGCCTTGCCCTCCCACGTCCGTTCTGCTGTGCAATCGTCCTTTTCGTCATTCCTGACTTTTGCACTCACCCACCAGCCTCTGGCGCCCACCTACTGGCGATCCTCTCCGTGGCTTCTGCCAATCGCTTCGTTCTTCTTTCTTCCTCGCATTCCTTAAAAACGAGATGCTTGGCTTTTTTGTCCAGCACACTTTATGTGCGGCACACTTTCTACCGTTTGCCGGCCAGTTCCATTGTGTGTCCGACTCGGTGGTTGGGAACTCGCCGGCCGTCCGCCGGGACAAACCGGCGAACATTCTCTATCCCTATCTCTTTCTCCTTTCCTGCCTCCACCCATATTTGCTCTGGTGTTTTTTCGCTGTTGCCGTGATCGTCGTCGTCGCCGTCTTCTTATTTTTTTTCTATTTCTTCTGTTCGTCTTTATATTTCGGCGGCCGCGATAGCCAGTAGTGAAGAATGGCAAACGGAGGGGACTGGCGGACAACGGCTGCTAAAAAGGCACAACCGTTGCTCCCCTATTTGAATTCATGCCAGAGTCTTCGTAAACGTAACAAAAAATGTATATCTCTCGCCCGGCATCTATCTCGTCGTCTTCCTCCACTTTCTCCACGCTGCTCTCTCTGCTCCTTTGCTTACCCCCTTTCGGTCTCTCGTTCTCTCTCTCTCTTTCTCTTGCTGTCTGCTCACGTGCGCACATCCGTGGGGGCTCAGCGCGTCTGCTTCTTCAAGTTGACGAATCCGACCGAGACCGCCTGCCGAGCGGGCTTCATGGCATTCATTCGTCTACGTGTTGTTCTCAACGTACGACTGACGGTGGTGGCGGCGGCGGAGGAGGCGGCGACGACGACGACGAGAATGGTGGTTTCGGCGTTTTGTGGGGCGGCTGAAACCGCACCGAGTGAAGCGCACTTAAACACAGAGGGGGGTATCGGGCATCGGGCGGGGCGAAATGAAGGGGTCGGAGGAACACAACGTTACGAGGGACAACTGGACTCATTGCCGTCATAGTCGTCATGATGGCCAGATGGGCTCAGATTGGCTCGAGTCGGCGGTTCTCGCAAACGGCCGCTGCTGCGCGAGTCTCCGAGGGTCCTGGAGCGCTGTGTCTGAGGGTCGTGCGGCTAGCTATCCGTTGTCCGTATGGCTGCAACGTCTACCCATCGTCGTCGTCGTCGTTGCACGCAGTTTCCTAGGCAGCAAACAGGCAGGCAAACAGGCTGCCCACAAGACAGGCCTAGTCCCGAAAGCTGGCTAGTACGGCTTCACGACGAGGATGGTCGGAAGGTCATCATCCATTCTATAACCGCACTACTATGTCATCCGACATCGCCGAGCACAGCGTCTAGCTCTAACGCATTTAGGGTAGCCGGCGTCCATCCGTCTGTCCGTGTGCTGCGGGCACGGCCAGCCTGCCCTGCCGCTCGCTACAGAAACGGAAACAAATTGGACTGTACGACAACGATTATGATCCAGCCATGCGTCTGCCGGCGGCGCGCAGGCCGATGACAATTCAACGTTTCAATGTTATTAGTACTCGCGTTCGGTTTGTCCATGCGCGTGCGTGTAAACGCTACTACGAACTACTCGAACGCTGAGAACAGAACGCTAAAGCAAAAGGCACTCGATATGTCGACAACGTTGCCGTTGTCGGGATAAAAACACCAACACAACAAGAACAACAGCAACAGCTACATTTTTCTGACGTAGGACAGACATAAATACTTGTTTGCTCTCGGCGAATTATCGAACGCATCTTAAACGGCACGCAAAAACCCGTTCCTCTGCCACCGCGCCTCCCTCCCTTCCCTTGCTTTTGCACAAACGCTCGCGATACAAACGGAAGAGTTTGTTCAAAGCTCGCGCCCCTGTATTAACAGGGTTTGTTCGACGGAGACGTACACGGTCAGTGATGGATAACGCCAATACTACTGGAAACTTTTCTACCAGACACTTGGTCTCCTCGCTTAAACGCTAGCAAGCATTCGCTATAATTGCATTCGACATCTCGTAGAACGTCCGGTCGACCTTAGAAGTTGTATTCTTCATTACGTCCCCTTCTAAGACGTTTGCCCAAAGACTGCCCTGCTAGAGGGATTAAACCGTGCCCGCAAATCTTCTACTACAAACGAATACGGTAAGAAGAAATGTACCACCCTGCTTCGGCTGGAATGAAAAATATTGTATGTAGCCAAAACGCGCCCCTTTTGAAGCGCATACGACATCCAGGTCGACGCGGTGTTGCGCAAAGGCCTCTGGTGACGATTTTAAGCGATAGTGGTCCCTCTTGAAGTACCAAGCTTTTATATTTTTCGTTTTTATTTACTTGAGGACAGTCACGATTGGCATTACGATTACGGTTCCGAGTGACATCTTCTCTGAGGGACAGGACAGGGTTTTCGGCGTATATGACATGTCAAACCTGAGTTTTACCAGGGTTCAAGGTTTTAACTGTAGCCGTGGTTACGTGCGCTACCGGGATCAGGCTCTGTCGTACGGCTCATATTTAGAATCACCTGTCTTTCTCGGCGAATTGATTTAAGAAACTTTAGAGTATTCTTCTCTATAGCTCGTCTTGTTCGGAGAGTTCGGTAAATTCGGCTATCGAGCACGAAGCACGCCGTCATAGTTGACCGTCTCCTTCTGTGTATATGATATGCTTCAAAGAGCCTAAACGTTAGCAAACGTTCGTTGTCAAGAAATACATAAGGCGTTGTATTTCTTATTGTTTTAGTTGTTTGTGCTCTAAGGTGTTAACATAACAAGGTTATATAAATAAATTAACATGTTGTTCGCACAACTATTATGCTTAAATTTATATATATATATATATATATATATATATATATATATGTAAACTAATAATTATAAGAAGAAGAACCTGTCATAGGCGCCATGAATGGACAGGAAGCAAGCAGAGCATGTTGAGCCTGCCTTAAACGTTCATACCTCGCAATTGTAACAACAGTTGAACTGGGATAACAAGTTTCATTGCAAAAATCATTTCGTGCTCCGACAATATTTCGCGTTCCGACCATGCATCGTTTCAACAGAGATCGTTGTCACAAGAAGACGTCCACACGTATGACACACCCTACGCTGGCTCTAGTATCACAAAAGCCGTAGAGACCGAGAGGGGATTTAGGCCAAATGCACAAGCGTATTTACTGTGGGTCTATATTATTTCTATATATGATGCGACTACGTAGTAAACAGTGATGGCAACGCATTTTTCGGCGACTATGGTTTTCCCGTTAGCTCGTTGCAAGTGATCTGAATGTGGGTCCAATATTGTCGTTTCGAATCATTGTGTAGATTGCTAAACCTTCTACATACATTTTTGCACGGCACTAGATTACCAAAAACGAATGCTGAATAGAGGATCTGGCAAGAGTTTCTTGAGAACTCGTAAACAAGAAGGTCAAAAATCAGGTAGAGTCAATGACTATGTTATCTGAATGATTAGTCTAACCTACTCGAAGTCTTGTCCATGACATTGATAGCAGAACGTTTCAAAATCATCAGACATCAGTGACTTGTGACATCAGAGCCCTGACGGAGGCTAACAGCGGAAGGAATATATTTTTCTATATATATATATATTTCTAATTATACAAGAAGGTTATAATCGGACTGATAATTTTGAGCATATGTTTTAATTATAAGTGGGTTAATAACATAAACATAATCGATTTATTTCAATTTCAACTTTCCGTTTACTACTTTTATGTTCACGCGTAGTCTTTCTATAAAAAAGAAACCCAACTGCACTTACAGGCTTAACTACTGTTGTGCACGCGCGAATATTCAGTACAGACAACATACAGATAGATACGGATACGGGCGACGTTTAGCTTTGTAACTGCACTCGCTTGTCTACATGTATCTCGCCTGTGTTGCCACACAATTGCAAGGGCACCGATAAAACGCCGGAGAACTTTTTCGCTTATCTCTTTGCCACAACGAAGGCAATAGCACAGTCTGCGTACGGCAAGTGTGTCAACCGCGACTTCAATCCGTCTCGCAGAGCCGCGGTCCCGACAGACCACTCTCAGTTATCTTCTTCTTCTTCTCGGGGGTCATTTTTGTAGGCATCAGGTCTTGGACGATGACCGACTACTTTGCGCAACCCCCCCCGACTCGTTATTCGGCCTAGTTCGGCCTGAATGTTAGGCCTGTAATGCTCATCCGAGCCGAAGTCGAAGAAGAACAGAACCCTTGACATCAGCACGAACTGCAGCCGCTCGCACACTAACAGCGACAGCAGATGCCGCAGAACCCCCCCCCCCCACGCAGCAGAACCCCCACGCCAAGGATCAGAAGTAACACGGAAAGCCTCTATCTTCGAAAGGATGACAACAACAACTGCTACGATCAGGAAGGCATCCGGAAGCAACTCAAATCGGGGCACGTCGTAGTTCTCCCATCGGGTTACTTCGTCAAGGACAATAGGACTGGCAACGGTTCCTGTGGCGACGCAGGGACAGCAGCAACGACAGTAACAGAAGTGACCTCAGCAACAAAGTAAGCAACAACGAATAGACAAATAGCAGAAGCAAGAATAAAAACAGAGTGCAACAGTAGCAGCAATGACAGCACATTAAAAGAACAGAAACACAACAATGAAAGCAACAACGACAACAGGAGCAGGAACAGCTGTAACAACAGCGACATCAACACGTGCAACACCAAACTATGAGCAACAGTAACAACAATGTCTATTGTAGCTAACTGCTGCTAATCATTTGTTATGTAGTCTCCGTCTACAATACTGCATTCTATTTCATTCGGCATCTCAATTCGTTTTTCGTTCGAAAAAGTCAATTTTCCTTGCATTGAAGCACCCGTGTCTCCTCTTATTTTCGTCTCAACTTAGTATCAAACTAACTCATAATTGATTCCACCTTATGCTATGTATTGAAATCTGTGCAGGAGTCAGTAGGAATAAGTAATTTTTTCGGATTTAAATCAATGAATAGGCAAGACGATAAGACACTCTTTAGCTTTATCTATCACAGACGTTTTGGATCTTGAGGATTTGCTAAACCTGCTATCAGCATCGAGATTAAGTGGATCAACTCGGAATGCTTACATGGACTTGCGCAAAAAATATCGGTCTTTGGCATCTACAAATAAGGAGGAATCCTTTATAAAACAAAAGCACAAGAACAACTCTACCGTGCCGCCCAGTCAGCGCAGGTGATTCGCAGTGGCACAATTCTTAAAAATGTGTTTCATTGACAATTAGAGTGCTTGTTTAACTTCACCAATACAGCTCCTCGGGAGATTCAAATTGTAGTAGAACCTGATGAGGAATCTGAAATAGCTCCAATAACTTCTCCAGAGAGACCCACTTGTTACAGTGAGGCTCTCGAGGTTATTGGTCAAGCGAAAAGGAATAGAGCCTTTGGTGTCAAAATGTGGTGGGAATGCATACTTAAAGTTATCCCAAATGAACAAGGTGATCCTACTGATATCCGGGGCACTGCCAAAAAGAGTTGCATTTATAAGAACTTAGCATCGGTGTTCACAACTCGCATTTCGACATTCCTCCATTGCCGCAACATAATCCGCAAGAGCCGCATGGATTCCGTAAAAGGAAATCAGCATTCTTTGGAATTATTATGCGAAGTGAAGAAAAGCCTGGAATGCCATAACGAAAGGTTTATATATGCCTTATTTGTTGATCTGAAGTCTGCTTTAGGCACGGCTTCGCAAAATACTGTACTCTAGAAACTTGCCATTTGCAGGTGTCTAGAGTACAGTATTTTGCGCATACACTCTAATCGCCAGCATTCTCCAAGCAAATCCGATCATTTTTGACGAAGCGATTTGTGAGCATGAGCCCGTCACCCAGACCCAGACCGGTGATGCTCAGGGTAACAGTTTTAGCCATCGGCTTTTACCTTTCTCAGCAATCTGCCATCAATAATTCACAGGGAACACGAGATGGTCGGAGTCATATTGTACGCTGACGATATCGTAATGTTCAGTCGCGACAAGTTGGAATTGCAGCATTATTCGCACCCTAGAGCAGCCCTGCAAAAACAACGGCCGTCTGATTAATGCAGAGGACACTAAAGCCCTGAAATTTAGACCTGGAGCACTCCTTGCTCGTTCTGATCGCTTGATACGTAGTACAAGTGCAGTCGAGTTCGTTAACACCTTCTGCTATTTTGGGGTTAACTTTTCGATAAAGAGCACAACCTTTAGACACACATCGCTGAACGGAAGAGGAAACGTCTACCTCAATGTCGACAGTTAAAAAGGCTTAACAATACTCTTCGAGCATGCTAAAAGTATTTTTGATCTAAATGTTGCTTGGTGGCGGCCTATGGCGTCCAGGTTAAGTGGAAGCATCTCAGCTTATCACAGATAGAATTACTAGATACGGTGTAGCCCGCGTTTTCAAGCTAGCGATTGGGTCACCACGGAATGCGAAAAACCGGCTAGTTTACCTCATGACATTTACTCAGTCGCATCTGGAAGATCTAGTGTCTAGATTTATTGTCCCGGAAACCCCTGTTTTTCTTCAGTTCAAAGAACGCTTCATAATCTAAGCAATTTCCAAATCAATTCTTCGAATCGCCAGTAATGATCACGGAGACCTGACAGAGACCAATACAACCCAAATGACACCTTGTGGTCCCGTATTCATTTCATAGATGCCACCCAAAATTCTGCCATAGAAGAGATCCTGACATCAGCTATGTATGCCGTTTATGCGACCATAATGCGACTATGCGTCCTGTGTGCTATCTCGATACCTGTCCGAGAGTAATTTCTAATACGCAATTAGCTCAATGATATTTTATTACTTATATGTGTTTGTCTATATATATATATATATTTTTTTTTATATGACATTTATACTTCGCGAATATTCGAATTTTCGAATTCGATATGTATTTAATTTTTTTTAGATATTATGGCTCGATAAATAAATGTATACAGGGTGTCCGGAATTAGTTGAAGATTGATATATAATTGTAGAGCTCGACAAATCAAATATATTTTCGAATGGAATATGGTTTCTGAGACGTCTTGTTTCGGAGTGAGAGCAATAATACTGATATCCGTGACACTGTTATTGCCCGACATAGAAGCACAAAATGTGCAATAGCGAGACAACTAGTTCTCCTATAGAGAAACTAGGCGCATCGTCGTATTCGTGACAAAATCTGTTTCCTCCAAAAAACAAATAACGCTGGCCAGGGGATGCGATATTTAGAAGAGAGTTCGCAAAAATTAGGTTATTTTATTAGATTTCACATCCAACACCTCTAAAAAAGGACCCTACGACCATCCACAGAAGGTGTCACCCGTAATGATGACGACGCGCCACAGCCCTCGAACTCTCGGTTCACCCCATATGCGTTAGTCAGCGTTATTCGAGATGGCACTCGCCGCTGGCGGTTGGTCGGCATCGTGCCGAAGTCAGTACGCAGACAGGTAGCCGATAACTATACCAAGACCCTGTGCTAAGTCGCAAAGGACGATGACGGCCCGGCCTGGATTCCCTGTGCTTCTTCGCGCCAGGTGTCCTCCACCTCCCCGATGGTGCGATGGACGACCGCTAATTAGCGGTAATCGTCCGGAAGAACCTCCGCGACTTAAATGATGGGAGACTGATGGTTTAGCAACGGTAGCAATCCTACTCCAAACCTACACCCCCGGCAGCTTGTGGTCGATATCGCCTGCCTAGCTACTACAAAGCTCTTGGAAGACGACGTTTCTTCGGTGGCCAGGTTATTTATCTCGAAAGACAGGGCTGGCGTCCTCCTTATGTACCCTTGCCACTCGCCACATCAGGCGACAGTGTCAGGTCTGCCGTGAAACGTTTTCGTGTAACGCCTTTTGCAAGATCTGCTGTTCCTCGCCCCAGGGGTCTGTCGCCGACCGGTTCGCACCTGCCCTGGCCAACCGTCGTTAAGTTATTTCTCTGGGGCTTGCCTCTTTCCGATTGGCGACCGCTCATCTTCGGGGCTTGACCTTTTGCCCTCAAGAAAAGAATGGCTGCGTGAGGCCCATGGCATGCTCCTCTGCAGTCTAGTTGCAGGCGGCAAATATTTGCATTTTGCAAGGCAGACGTCTTGTGTGCTCTTGTTGGTCATCACCTCGGCTTGGCGATACCGGGATATTACAAGGTCGCGGTGCATTCGATTTGCTCCTTCCTGTAGCAACTCTAGAGCCACTCTTGTAGTCAAACCTGACTTCAGAAGCGCCTCCAACAGTCTCCGGAGGGATCACCTGTTGGATCCGGTCAAAGTCTGGGCCCCGAGTTTGTTCCATAAGTTGAAACTAGCTTATAAGAAGTCTTCTTGTCTTCTTCCTCCAATTGCCGTCATGATATCGCGAACTGGAGTGCAGCAGGGCGACCCACTGCCCCTCTTCTCTTTCTGCTTTGCAATCAAAGAGCTAGTCGACTCCTTCAACTGCTCTCTAAGCCTATTGCAAGCTTATTGCGTTGCCTCCGAAGTTCTAAGGAACATCCACAGGGTCGTCGAGTTCGTTGAGCGAAATGGTCTGATCGTAAACCCGGCAAAGTGTTTGGTCTAAGAAAGGCCAGGTCTCTAGCTGTACGATCCAGTGGCCTAGCGTGCGTCCTGTTTGCTGCAAACATGAGGGCAGCGGCTCTGATTCTAGCTAACCGATGTACATAGAAGAGCGGGCGATTTCCTCAGACAATGCGTGCCGCTGTATGTGTAACGGGACAGTGCGGCTTCGGTCTGGGAAACCTTTCATGGATGGCTGGTACCCAAATCTTGAAAGCTAAATAAAATATATTCCTATGAAAAAGATTCCTATATGCATATACTTAGTGTAAAGTGTATGGATCCTTGGCACTGCCTTTGGATTTTACTTGGTTTGCTTTGTGTAAACGCACAGACTTGCAGCAGCGTCTTGATATCCGTAGTATTCGCTCAACAAGCACTAAGCAAGAACAACCATACTCAAGCGTTAGCATATGTAGAACAATAGATTGGCAGCCATGTGCTGCATCTATAATAATTACAATGAGATCGACTGCTTTCAAGGAAGCCCATCAATCACAGTGAACACCGTATCATTACAAACAGATAGACATAGCCTAATTACCACTTGCAACATTTTGGATATAGTCAATACAATGTGCGTAAGTAACGTCCGTTGTAGATTCTTGTCCGCGAAATGCTTACCATCTGCAGCAATATATCTGTTCCCATGCTTTTGTCGGCGCCAGATGCAGCGTCTGCCAAGGAACAATATGACGTCCGATGGATGCGATCACCCTGTCTAGGTTTTCAAGGTGTGATCAACGTCGACTTTGTAGCAGGTTGCATTGCAACAATTGTAATATGTAGACGTATGTTACTCATTGCCAAAGAGTGCTTAGCAATGCTTGTGAACCAAATTTTAAGTACATAGTAATGTTTGTGGATCTAAACAACGTTCTCTCTTTTAGATCTGATGGCGAATATATTCCAGAAATTTCTAATTGGGGGTCAGTTCCAAATGGCACTGGCGCCCACGCGTTGCATATGATCGTATGTTAGTGCAATAGCTCCTGCAGCAATAGTAACATGAACAACAACAACCTTAGTAACAACAACAACAACAACAAGGAGAGAATCTGTCTGCTCGTTTCGCAAAAGTATCGCAAGGTCATCTGAGTACGAGAAGATAGAATCTGACACAGCCTGCACCTCGAGACGCATCTCCACTTTCCTGGCAGCTTAGATTAATTACATAGCTTGGACGATATATTGTTGATGAGGCCTGTGTTCGTGTTCATGCGTGTTCATCGTCGTCGGTACAATCCATCGTGAATCGGTCAAGTGGCTTCCTCTATATATATATATATATATATATATATATCTGTTATCGATTTGTATCTCAGTGTGATCGAGATCGGGCACGGTGTGTTATTCACTTCTTACGAGCACTATATTAAAAGGCATCGACGATTAGTCAATCTGTCAGGCCGTTACTCACTGAGGCAAGTATTGAGGCCGTAAAAACGAAGTAGGCAAAGATAAAGACGAAGAAGATGAAGACGAAAAGCAAAGGGGGCGGTTCTGCTTCGTTGCAGATGAGATTGGACAGAGAAGAAATGACGACGCTCGGGCACAGGCATAGTTTCGGTGTCCGAGAGAATTAGGCGACTGAGATTAGCCAATGAACTCTATGGAACGGCAGAGGCAATAATAACAACAACAACAACAACAACACAGCAGTGGCAATCAACACCACCTACAACAATAGTAACAACAACAAAAGTGGACACAGTAGATAGTGTGGAGTAGATTTAGAAACAGTATACACAAACATGGGTGTCGTTAATATTGAACTATTTGTGCTGACGTTTGTATCAGACGTATATATATATATATATATATATATGCACTGATACAAACATGAGCACAAGTAGTCCAATATTAACGACACCCGTTGTGTTTACTGTTTCTAAATCTACCCCACACTATCCACTTTGTTATATATATACATGTGCACATCTGTAGCGTACGTATATGAATTGAATATATATACATACACCGCCGTAGGCGAAAAGCGGATGTTAGTTGGCTATATTTGCGGGTGAGCAGCCGTAGGAGGAAGATTACTTTCCAGCTGCAGGCAACAGCATGGTTGAGTCTAATAATGGCTCCTCGCAATACGTGCTTAGTGAACAGTTAGTAGGACAGAGTTACTGACTGACATATATATATATAGGTCGAACTAATTAAGAAGGAAGATCATGGCCAGAAGGGGGGCTAACAAAAGAAGCACCATATTATAAGTTGGTAAACGAACGAAAGTTTGAATCAACAAATCTGCGTGTCAAATCGCGATATGCATTTACAAGGGCACAGTCACAGCATATAGACATAGATATGCCAAATATACAAGGGTTTACCCATCTCAGCTTAGTTTGTATGCTTCATGAATATGACTAAACACATACATTCTGAAAGTGAGCACACTTTATATATATATATATATATATATATATATATACACTCTAAATAATAGACACAATTGCGTAATTTTCATGCAATTAGAGCATTTTGCTATCCCAGAAGTGACTTTGTGTCTAAATGAGATGTATCTATCTCTTGACGTATTGGCAAGTAATATTGGGAAAGCTGGCGTTAGCTATCGTGCAGTCCATTCAGAGGGCCGGCCGGCTGGCGGGTATAGAGACAGCATGAGACTGATTATTGCGACGACGCTGCTGCTGCCCGCGTGGCGTACTTTTACGTCTCTGTGCAGCTTCGATCTGATTCAGTTGTGCTGCTCGAGGGAGCAAAGTGCAAGCGGAGGGAAGACCCACTACTCGTCAGTCAGCTGTCGAA
>QVRM01000381.1:90000-99003 GCA_003439945.1 Dermanyssus gallinae
ATATATATAATGTCATTATCTGACGAAATAAAAATAATGGATGTCTTCGTCCCTGCCCAAATTTTGCCATTTTTATTTAAATGTACCGAGCAGTGTTAAATTTGTTGAATTAGATGTGGTGATTCAACTGTTCCCAGTAAGTATGCGTTGATGCGTTGCATTATGATCTTCATTTTTAAATAAAAACTGGTTTGCATAATTATAGTACATAACGCTGATACATTCAATAGCCACTTTGTTGTAGGCTGTTGAACGATAGCGCGCACGGGCAATGCTAGGCCCAATAAATATTACAGCGTCTTTCGCATAGGCTGCACTTGCATGACGGGTACTTCGTGGAACTTCTGTTGTGAGCAAATCGTCATGTATAACCCACGTTCAGCAAAACTTATGACAAGGTGCCTGTTCTCATAGTTTAAACGCTACCAATTATTTGCTGACATTGCTTGTGTGTCGTAGAGCGCCGGGTTGCCATTGCTCTTAGTATAATATCCTTCCTCGAAGCCTCTCTGTGATAGCATTAGGCTTTCAATGCTACGTCCAGAATAGTTCCCGCATTGCCTGCATTCTGTATGTCAATCATACACCGTTGTTGCCAGCATATTTCTGCCATCTCGGCATTAACTGCTGCTAGTACGGATTAATCATACACATTCTATATTGACATTATGCAGTGAGCGAGCAATGTCTCATTGGTACTGCAAATAGGTACCAATAAGGCATTGCTTGCACCACAGGTGGGTGACAAAGCTCATATATCGGAATGGCTGAATAGATTATGTAACTCGTGTCACTTGTAAGGCAAAAGCGCTGCTAAGGTTAAACTATATATAAAATATTGGTTTTCATGGTTATACGGCTGGTGGTCAAGATCAGAAGATGTAGAAGATTTGACTATAGTCGCCCCTGGACAAAACAACAACAAAGGGCGCAAATGTAATAATAATAATAATAATATTAGTAAAACATACTAGAATAGAAATGCGGTTTTTTGTCGGGGGATGGCGACGAAGTAAAACAATTGTCAAAGTAACCTCGTGGCGTACACTCGGCCTATTGTCTCTAGTGAGGTTAATGCCTTTAAATTTGACGCGCCTACCAAACACGGCTGGTATGGCAGAGCAGCATATAATAGGAAACTTGCGGCTGATAATTACCCGTTTATAATTAAGTGCTATTCGATTGTTGCTGCTCGTGGCTCTGTTCTTCGGTGGAACTCCCCAAAGACTGGAACAATGGTCTTCCTTTAGCATTACTCGTCTACAACTTCAAACAAAAGCTCATGCCAACATCAGCGCCGGAGAGACACGTTCTTCGCAAGAAACAAAAATTAGAATCATGCGGGTTGGTTCCGAATTGCCTTTGTCGCAGATCGCGCAACTGTAACATGCACGACCCTTTACCTCTCTGGAGCAGAACGAGTACCGTAATTTGACTTGAATTTTTTCAAAGTGTAATTGCAACGTAAATTAAAGCCAAATTAGATGCAATTTACGGAACAAGTGCTTCGCCATACCATTACTAAATGGATTGCCTCATTTAAAATTTGTTAGATGGGCACCGAGGATACACCACGTACTGGGTGGCCAAACATAGTTTAGAATGAGAAAACAGTGCTAGAGAAGCTGTGCGCAATAGTGCAATAGATGGTAATTAGCTATGGCGCGGTACATAAAAATTGCATAGCGTTTATGTCTGAAAGAAATTAAAGCAAATAGCTAATAATTAAGCAAAAACTGACGCGCGTGTCAATTTCGGATAATAATTTGGAACTTTTGGAGACAAAACCCGTAGCCGTTGAATTGAAATGATCTTTTGGGGCGCATAATACTGAGTAATGAAAATTACGTGATATTTGGGCCGATTCGTTGCCGCTCACGAAACCTGGAGCCACCACTTTTCTCCACGAGAAAGATGCCACCAGGGATTAGGCCATCGTTAGACCAGATGTGCTAAGCTTAGGGGTGATAATACAAAATAATAAATGATACATGGTCTTTGTCCTTCTACTGCTTATATTTTTAATCCACTATATATATATATATTTTTTTTTTTTTTATATACTTCTACTGCTTATATTTTTAATCCACTATATATATATATATATATATATATATATATATATATATATATATATATATATATATATAAATATATATTTTTTATATACGTACAGACCTGTCATAAACATTACTTTGGTATCAGTCGGGAAGGGACAAAGTGCAACCTTTAGAGCACTTAATAAAACTATACATCATGAAACATAGAATTTGTTAGCGGTTTAAACAACAGGAAATGTCCGCG
Organism: Dermanyssus gallinae; assembly: GCA_003439945.1. NCBI lineage: Eukaryota > Metazoa > Arthropoda > Arachnida > Mesostigmata > Dermanyssidae > Dermanyssus > Dermanyssus gallinae. Next base: position 92,305 of record QVRM01000381.1, read on the forward strand.
CATGGTTGAAACGTTCAATGTTTGACCGAAACATGACTAAACTAATTCTCGCACCAATTACTAATAGGCTAAGCTTTTTTAAACTAATAATAGTCATGATAAATAATTCTTCGATTGTTGCACACGTGCTTAAAACTTTTTACTCTGCATCTGCACTATTAGAAAAGAGGCTTGTCCGTAGACAGGTAAGTCAATCACAAACGAAGTTGCCCATTTGGACACACACACAGCTACCTTTTGTCCGCTGTCTTTGTTTTAAAGTAGATAATATCCTTACAGAACGAGTCTCCGATTGGGAAGGCAAAATGGTCGACATCGACCCGCTGTTCTATGAAACAAAAGCAATGACGTCGGATTCGTGGAATTGCTGCAGCTATAAGAACCGACATCTAGTCACCAGATTTGCCGTCCATGGCTTCTACATAAAGATCTGTGCGCGAAAAGTTTCATGACATCTCGCCATAGTGCATACGTAACGTTTGTGGCAGCCCGTGCGATTTATATCACCTTCGGCGTTACGAAGGGGCAATTCCGTTGTCTCAACTCTGGTAATGTGATGCCTATGATGTATCCGTGTAAACCAGTCCTAATTGTTATTAATTAAACTACAACTACTAATAGTGGTTAAAAAAACTACTAATACTACTACTTCTACTAAATATTTTCATGGTCGTTATTCTGTCTAGTGCATTGTGCATGTGAATTGAAAGACGGAGGCGGATTGAAATACCGTTGTCCTACAACAAGCGCCCGTCGACGGTTTGTTGCATTATAGGGAATTTATCGGTAGCCATAGTAGTAGCAGCAGTAGTCTCGATCGCCAACGCTCCCCCTCCGCCTAGCCCAGGTCAAATGTTCGACAGTTTGCTCACAGGTACTTACACCGTGTGTTTTCATTGCTGATTTACGGCGCCTCCCTCCCTCCCTCTAACCCGTTTTCGGTCGTCGTTGACGTCGTCAAGTTCACGATCTTCTCACTATTTCTAACTTTCGCCCTTCCTCGTCATTCGGCAGGATCCACACATGGGTACGACGCAAGCAGGAGGCACACGGAGCCAGTAAGTACATAGCGGGGGCTACGTAGAAATCTCAGGAGCCTTAACACCCCCAGCCCCCCTCCCTACGGGCCGTGTTCTGCCAAGTACGGTGTCGGCCGATCAAGTAGAGGCGAGTAGAGACGACAAAACCCTGCTTTCTCTCCTACGGCCGACCTAGAGGGTTGGCGTTGGGCTGGCGGCGGATGCACTGTGCCGGGGGACGGGGGTGAGCCTTGAAAAATTGTGACTCTATTTAGCCAGCACTATTGAGGGCATTTCTTGCTCCGGCGTCGCTTCTCGCATCGTTCTCTACGCGCGACTACTGTCGGTGTTCTGTTTCTCGGCCAGCCTGGCTGTCTGTGACCTTCTTCCATGTTTGTCGTCGTCGTCATCGTCGACTTCACTAGCAGTGGTATCGCCGCCGCCGCCTCCGGCTTGCCACGCCGACGCCAAGTCGCTTACCCCCCCCCCCCCCCCCCCCGCTAAGACGACTCAAAATGGCGCGCGGCAAGGCGCATCTTTTGCCCATCGTAGCTGCGTGCGCGCCCGCCCAATGGACGTCAGACAGGGCGGTCGGACGGACAAGCGCGCGTTAGGTACAAATTGTCGGAAGGTCGAGAGCGTCAAGAACCGGGCCACCGCCTCGGCGGGGTATCCGGACACTCGTCCGTCGACCGACACAGCCGGCCCCTAGTCTGGGGCCAGGCTGCCCCAATCGCGACACCAATCTCTGTTGTCATGGTGCTGTTTGATGTTGTTGTTCGTGTTGTTGTTGCAATTTTTGTTGTTGTTGCTGTTTTTTGTTGTTGTTGTTAGTGTTTTTGTTGCTGTTGTTGTAGTCGTCGTTGTTCATTCGACTCTTCGCGTCTGGGCCCTCACCAGGCCCTGTCGTTCCTCGCCTACGGGTGGTTGGCAGCGTTGACACGGGCCAGCCGCCTGATGTCAGCCTTGGCCTAGCGAAACCGAGGCCCAGACAAAGCGGAGGAAAGGCCTAAGAAAAATATATGGGACGTTGGAGCGGCTTGAACGCTATGTTTGATCTCATATAGTTGCTTAGAGCAAAACGCGTTGGCGCAAAGTGGCTTGACGGAAGCCTGCTTTTTAGGGAAAATAAGCCTGAGTTTATTTTTGGAGCAAGTTAGCTGAAGCTAAATTGATCAATATAATACTGTGATTTGAGGCGTGATGAAGCTCAGCTAAAACAAGACATAAAGGTAAGGTTTTGACTAAATAATAGTGTTTTGAAGATCGTATCGTTTTCCTCCGGCTAGTCGACTGGCGGACAAAGCCCACGCAATTATACCTGGGCTCTGTTCACGAGGTGTAATTCAGGAAATATTAGAAGGAAATTAGAAAAAAATTAAGGCCCTTTTTTCGAACCAAAACACGCGGATAGTCAAACCATAATTGCAAATTATCCTTATATAACAGCCTGCATCTGGTGTTCCACCGACGTTCCAGTGTGCGAAATTATAATTTTTTTCGAATTCCCGATTGCTGTATTCTTCAAGTGCTCACGCATTAATGTTTACGCATGGCATGCACGTGCAGGCACGCGGCGCAAATCTCACCAAAATTACGTAGCAACAAGTCCAGACCGTCGCGACGTTCGACAGCATGTTCGTCAGCAATTATAGTGTACTTGACTGTATTCGACTCAATTTCCGTCCTCTTCTACGGAGCAGCTCCAGCAAACAGATTTCATACCAAGTTGCTTGCTCGAGCGACTCGCCAAAGTCTGTCTTATACAGCCCCACAAGCACATTTAGTCTATGGCGAGCGTTGCTGCAACAAATAGCTAGCATTCTACCCTATAATAGATCCTGTCACAGCTTGATGTTTATCTGTGTGGTCTGCCTGTCACGAACGAAATATAGTTTATAATTTCTATAACACAGTCATGACACAGCAGAGCTGTACGATTGGTTAGATGTCGTCGACGACGTCGACGACGACGACGAAACACGACGAGTCAATAATCGATCTCAATCTCTATATAGACTTGTTTAAGTTAAAAGCGGCGTGCCCGTTCCGGTTGTTACGCATCCGGGTTATGGCCGTAACTGTGGCGGTGATGATGATGGTAGTGGTAGTGGGGTGTTGGTAGTGACGACGATGGAGTGATGGTTAACGACATAACATGCATACGTTCGTACGCACGCTATGTCAAGCTGCCCAACTATGCAGGTATGTTATACGTGTGGTACGCCACCCAGGTGGTAAATGGGTTGTGCAAGCGTCGTGGGTGTGGGCGTTTAGCCCAGCTCTAGCCCCTCTATGTGCGGTTTGCTTCCTTCGACAGCGGAGACGACGACGACAGCGACGAGATGGCAATGACTATGGGCAGCAGAAGAAGTAGAAACAGCAGAATTAGTAGCAGCAGCAGCAACACCGTCGTCACCGGGGGCGGCTCCATCGCACGAGTCATAATAGGGGGAACAGGGGAACCCCGAGTCGTTTTTCCCCACTTCTGCCTTTAGGAGATAACAACGCGGAGGGTCGTTAATGGTGGCTGGTCTTCAATCGACGCTCGCTCGTGTTACCGCCGCCGGCTCCGTTGTTGTTGTTGTTGTTGTTGTTGTTGCTGTTGTTGCTGCCGCTACTGCTGCTCCAGCAGTTCTGCCCTTGCTGCCCTCCAGCTGCGCCCGCACCGATAGCGTTTGCCAAGCACCCTCAGCAGCTTCACGAGCAAACAGAGCCTTCTCGAGAGCTCAAACAGACAAACAGACGGTCGATAGACAAACGGTCAAAGCTTAATAGATGAAGACCGTAAGGTGACCTGAGCGAAACAGTCTATTATTATTATTATTATTATTATTATTATTATTATTATTATTATTATTATTAGCTGCAGTCATAGTACTTTTAGTGTTGCTGGTATTTGAAGTGACTATTAACTCTATAAAGAGAATTATATAGTTATTACTATTATTTACCTGTGAACAGACAGACCCGTCAATCAACGAGCCTAACCGGCTGTGTGTGGCTGTCTAGTTTGGAAGTTGACCATTGGCTGACCTAAGTAGAAAAACGGTTATTCGTATACGCATAGATTCGTATATACATTCCCCGCAACGTACGTTGCTCTAACTTTTAAACACAACAAAATGTTCCAAGTGCATTGACTGTGAAAAGAATTGCAAAACACATCGATACTCTACACATGTTCACCAAGGTAGCTCCACAGAAAATATCACGGTTGTTTGTCAGAATACGCAGTGAATGATCACAAGGGTATGCGTCTTCATGCCGACAAAATCCAGCTGACTCCGCAGCTCCACACCCTATAGATCATACACAGCGAAGAGAGTTCGTCAATTAAGTAATGGAACAGGGACAGGTGAACGGAGAGATTCAGAGTTAAGGAGACTCACCTGTGCGTCATGCGACAAAAAAGCGTTCAAGCACGAGTCACTGTGCGGAATTTGGGCCGAAGGCATCGCAAACAGTCAATAATGAGCGCTATCGGGCATGAAAACCCCGTGTTTATTTTGCCCCGATACCGCTCCTCACCGCTATTATATCTAATAATAATAATAATAATAATTGCCATGTGTTGTTTTTTTTTCGATTTAAATGTTAGCTATATTTAAAACATGCCGCTGCAATGTGCCCAATAGACGACTGTAGCAGCGTCTGTCAGCATTTTTAGCTTTGTTTGACTATGAGTAGTGTTGGTTAAAACGATAGCACACTATATAAGATACACGTTTAGTAGTTGCATTACTAACGGTAAAATTGTATTTATTCGAATGAGACTAATCTGTTGTATTAAATAAGAATATTAAATAGCTAGTACACATTTTCTTCAACAGTTTGTCGTACAGTCAACACTTGTTGCTAAAAGGTAAAAAGAAGAAACAATAAAACTTCAATTCCACTAACTCGTACGTGTTTAAATTTTAATTGAGTTCCGCGTAATCCTGCTTAAAAGAAAGAGCCGGTTATGACGAAAAGGTTTTGACCGTAACCAAGGTTAGCAGCGGTAACGCGTTTCGTATAATCCGTAGAAACTCCCAAATGATTCTGTCAACCATTTGTGGCGCTAGAGATGTGCTGCTGTTCTGATTTATTGTGAATGGGATGAGTCGGATCGGTCGATGCCCGCTTTCTATTCATGTAGCCGGTGCATTTCTATTTATTATCCACGATTAGAATGGTCGTCTGCAGGTCTGCAAAATAAGCTACAAATTTAGTTCGTATAGATACAAGAGAATACAGAATTAACACATTTGACCGGTGGCGGGACGTTTAGGACTACCTGTATACAAGAGCACTAGCCCCGAGTCTCCGCGCACTCATACTCCACATATGAGACTGGTTACGCTGATCGGAAGAGTTTGTTAGGCCGATCGGAAGGGTTGGGGGAACTCGTGTTCTGCACCGCCCAGGTCCTGGCAAAGCACGGCGGCTTTTAGTCGTGCTTCCCTAAGATCGGAACCAACCTATTGTGCTTTTATTGCGGCGACGGAGTTTGGAAGACCTCAGGGTAGCGCGGGCCACTTTAGCTTTTAATGGGAACACCGACACCCGTCCCTAACAACGTGGGCTTCCGTGACATCACCAAAAGATGATGGATTCCTTTTCCCCTCTTATTCGGAGGGGGGGGGGCGTCGCAGACTTTTAAGGACATCCTTCTAACAAATAGGGCGGTGAAAACCATTGCGCATCGCGCGACTTTTCATGGCCCTCGGGGAAAAACCCCGCCAAGAGTAGTAGTACTCCTACCCGTGTCCGATCACTAGAGGCAATACGCAAGCATTCTTCTGCGTACTAAAGACGACTGGTCTTTAGTGAGATAGAGCCCCAAACTACCGACTTAGAGATTCATACCTTCTTACGTGTTGCATGCGTACGAGTACTGCATTGTATAATAACTTCAATTGGAGAAAAAACTAACGTATTCTATAAATAAAGCGCGGTAAACAAAAGGCAAACGTACGTGGAGCCGATACGTAATGATTTCTCGCCTTCTCTCTAAGCTTGGTATTTGAAGAACACTCGGATTTGGCTTAAGTCTAGTGCACGCACTGTTTTATTCAGAGACCTCCCCCTCCTAGCGCCCGGTTCGATGGATTCCTCGCATCTGATTACAATGACCTACACACGCACGACCGGATACTCAACACTGTCTGTTTATTCGCAGTGGGCAGATAAATGTTCGTCTGCTTTAGGAGGCCCGTCCGGCATCCACCTACTCAACGACAATAAGGACGTTGACAACGGCGGCGTCGACGAAATATCGGTCTGCGTCCTCAACCGGTTGTTCCCATCTCGCTCGCTTATGGCTTAGCTGCGCGTCTTTAAAAAAGTCATTAGTGTCAGTTCCGCTTCCTGCAGAAAAGAAGAAGAAGAAGAAAAAGAGAGCAGAGGAAGGCGAAGAGCGCGCGTCCCAGAGGCGTTGCGTTCAAGTAGTCTACGTCGTCTACGTAGATAGGTGTGCTTGTGGCCGGGTAGACACGAGCTCGTATGCGGAATAGGGTACGGGGCGCAGAGGTGTCGTCAAGGAATAGTGTGTCGTATACCGCTTCTACACCAATTGAGATAGCTAGATAGGTAGAAGTTGGCTGGTCGGGACTTAGCCACGTAGGTTAGTAGCTACTCAGCACACACTTTTGTTGAGCCAGCTCGAAGCGTCGTCCTGTATCGTTTGGTTCGGTCT
>QVRM01000382.1:0-49293 GCA_003439945.1 Dermanyssus gallinae
AGGTGCTTTGTCGAAAGCTTTGACGCAGTCTATAAAGACTGCATACAAATGACCTCCGGCCTTGTTACAGCTCGCTCTATCTCTGACTGAAGCACATGGATTGCATCACGCGTTCCTCGACCTCTTCGAAAGCCGAATGCTCCGGTGGAAGGGTCTGGTCGACAACGTACTCGATCCGTTTTATAACCAATTTACAGAAGATCTTTTCAGCGTCCTTTCAGACGCTATACCGCGGTTATAATTTGGGTCTCGTCTGTCATCGCCATGCTGCCCTTAAATAAAAGAGAAAGCCTGATATATGCCAGACTCGTGGCATTTGTCCCGTCTTCATGATCTCGTTGAAGAATCACAAAGATGGTTTGCCAAGAGTGGCTCAGACTGCACCCAGTGTTCATAGTACGCCTGGTCTGGTCCCGCACTCTTTCCTCTCGAAGAGAGTGCAGAACCTGACTTACTTCTTCTACCTCAAAGGGCAGATTCATAGTCTCCTGCTCCAATGTGAGCGGTTGTGCTCAATCATTATTATCAAGTATTTCAAAATAAAGGTGCTCTATGATAGTGCTAGAGTCTTAAAACGTTGTTGCTTCAATTTGTTTATAAATGGGATTAGAAAAACGAGCAAGAGCGAAGTCCGGCGAATTGGGGAATTGGGACGTAGCTGGCGCGCGACGTTACGCGTGCGTGCGGGGACCTTCACGCGCCAAATAGAAAGTTGGTCATAGCTGTACAAACTCCCAATAGTAACTTTCCCGAGGTCACTTTTGTTTAGCGCGGGAGGCAAGGCATACGATATCGAATGAGTGGCAACGAATTTCTATTGTCATTTTGTTGTTGCCCATTCGGGGCTGTAAGGCTACTTTAAACGTACGGGGAGGAAGTGTGCCGCCACGGAACCCGGGCCGTCGGTCAACGCCCGGTCTTAGCCCCGGGGTTTAGCAACCCGGTGTACCGGTACCCGGTGGGACGCCTGCTGCCTTGGCTTAATAGGCACAACGAGAGCGAGTTAGCCGCATGAAAGCAGACCTCCTGGCGAGAGGACCATCTGGCTCCGCTGCTGCCTTTTGCAGCGGTGGGGAACCCCTGCCTTGGAGTGGGCCAAGCCACCCTTCGGGGGGGGAGGGAGTATATTCCGCGGTGTAACGCGGAGTCGCGAGGTGATCGCGTCTAATTGTCGGAAGGAGTAGTGTGGTACCTCCATTCCGAACCTCGATAGGAGAGAGGTGGGGGGAGCCGCTGGCCTGTCTATTCGGGCTGACGGGCCACTCCCGCAAGAGATCCGCGCGTAACTACGCGGGCGCGGGAGTGTAAGTATCTCTCTCTTCTGCTAGCCAACTGATGATATGTACGAACCGATTGCGAGATTGCAACGAAATTACATCATAATCGTCGTGAGTAATACATCAACTTGGTAAGAAAATATCTATTCAGCTCTATCAAACTAATTGTTAAAACTACGTAAAATGCTCTCTTCAAATACCGAGCTTCGCTGGAAAAGCAAACTAGTCAATTACTTGGTATTAGGAGCCACTAGCATTGACAGACCTCTATTTTTACGCAGATACTCCAAGCTCAAACCGTAGAAATTAATAAATGCATGGCCTGGCTTTTTGTTAAGGAACGTAAAAAGATCAATGCAAGAAGCTAATCGTTAACCAGAATATACGGTAATATTGCGCCAAATTTTGCTTTTGTTTCTAATGAGCTCACACAGTTTAAAATGGTTTGCAGGAGCACTAATGATGAACCGCGTTAAGAAGACGTTTTGAATAGTGTGCATTCCACCTGCACTGGAACTTAAGATGAAAACACTCATAAGCAAAGTTTGCTTACGAACAAAAATTCGAGCGTGTTTCCGCCTTTAGCCAACTATCTTGAGATCGGTAAACCGATCACAGGAGAAGAATGCAGAACTTTGGACCGCTTGCCGCTAGAACTAAACGACCAGTGTTGCAAATAAGGCTGCGCTGTTTCACCAGGACAATGGTCCTGCGCAGTAGTCGCGGTTAGCATTGCCACAACTGGCTAAAGCAGACGCCCAGCACGGGTTTTGCAGAGTTACATGACATCTGCAAAAAAGACGGAAACCGCTTTTAAACTGGAATAACATAGCTGAAGTATTTAGAGCCATTTTACAGAAGAAGACGAGCATTAACCACCTACGGGTGCCCCCGTCCACGTGGCTCCCGGGGAACACCCGCCAGGAGTAGTAGACTAGCCCCCTCTGACTGTTTGCGAGATGCGCAAGCAGTTTCCAGTCAGGTTAGGGGACGGGGACACGACTGACTTTTAGTGGGTTGGAACCCACACTACCGGCCCACTATTGCAGGGAGCTTCCCCGCTGTGGTGACCGCGTGTGCAACCGCATTTTCCAGTTAGCCCTCTAAAAAAATAAACTGGCTGAATTGAGGTTCGAATTTATTGAACATTCCTTTTTTACTTCGGACCTGTGGTCATGTCCTGTCAAGACACCTGTAGAATAGCCTCGATGGAAAGCCTTTTTCAACAATGAAGAGACAAAGCTGCTATCAGGTACCTGAAACAGTATCGGAAAAACATATTGAGCTTCTCGGGAACATAGCAAAAAAAGACCTTGTTTTTATCCAAATGAAGCACATTTGCAGTAATTGACACTTTATTAATGCAACAAACACATTAATTATATGCTATGTTTACTTTTAATGTGTTTTTTTTTTCACTTAGTTTGAAGAGATTCCTGTATTCTCGCTTCGGCAAAGGATTGCTCTGTACGGTGCTCAAGCAACTCTGTTTGCTTCGAACAAATAATTTGATAATTGGCAGATGATCGGATCATCTCAGAACATTGGAACTTAACAATATATCTTCTTAGCTTTTCAAAAGAAAGGCTATACTGATAGGGGATGTGTCCTAAAACCACATCACAAAGTTGATTGCAAATCAAATAAAGAATATGTATCTGTGATTACAACAGAGAGGGCTTTTTTGTTAAGTTTAGGCCGTTCACTACCTAAACACTGCGGGCCTGTAGGGGTCTGCAGCACTGCCGCAACTCAAAGACCTCAAATTTCCTGAGCTAGACACCCACCAAGACTAATTGGTCCGTTCCTTTTAGTTAGCTGAAACATATCTTGTATAAAAGACCGCAAACAATACTGAGTCTAGAATCTATTTGATCTAGAGAAAACTGCTAGCAAAAAAGCTGATGCCTCTGTTTGTCGAAAATTTCAAGTGGTTATCTAATATTAGATATAGCAGACTTAGGACTCATTATAAAAGAAGCAAACACAGTCAGCGGAACACCTCATTGTTCATTTCATTTATTAATCACCTTTGTTAGGTATATAGTCAAATATAATATATAAAAGCACGGTTACTGAGCCAGCTTGGCAGTATATTCAACTCTAGAGCACTCTTCCGCATGATATCTCCCACAGGGCTCTCCCACAACCTGTTACAAAAACATTCTTCTGTCGGCCGGTTGTCATGGAATCCTTGTGTTCTACAGAGACATGATGGAAGCGTGCACTGCATATCGAACTACCACACTGGCGTTAGTGCGATGTTGTTCCCTCCACGCATTGTGTGTCATTGCACCCGTACTAAAGAAGTCGGGGTTCACGTCTGACATTCTGTCCTCCCACTGACAGATAAAATCCCTGTAGGCCCGTGTTTTGGGCAGCCGGAACTGGCGTTGCAGGTTCTTTATGAAGAGCGGGATACCGGCGAGTACCAGACGATTGCGGGTACGACGTGTGGAGACAGAGCACTCGCTTGAGAAAGTGCGGGCTTCACTGGATCAAGCCTTGCGAGCTGGCCACGCTCAAATTCTCCCAGATAAGCTGGATGCTGTACGATGCCATAGGCGCGATCCTAATGTTAAAAAGTCCAGCGCCGTGTGAGGGAAAGAAGCGTGGGTTCTCAATCCCGACGCTTGCCACGAGGGCTTTTCTGACCCTCTCGGCGATGTGCTCTGTAAACGAACGTTACCGGAGGTCGAGAGAGAGGCCAAGATACGGAAAGTTGTCGACAGACTCCAGTGTTGTGGAGTACAGCCTTAGCTTCATCGCTCGCCGCGAGTCGACCAGCTTTATGGAACTTTATGACCTTGGTGTACGCACGACATCTCCGATACTCGAGCGTTGAGCATTTGGCGCCGCAGTATTAGTTATTTTAGAGCGCGCGCCAGCAGACGCCACTCGTCTCAGATATGATCAATATGCTACAGGTTCAACTGACCTGACGTCAGAATACGACGACACCACGCGCACTACGATGCGCACTAAGAAGAAACACGAATCTGTGTAGAGAAACAAGAGTGAAACTTATACGATGAATAAACTAGGTCAAGAGGTGAGAGGGACAGCGAAAGGTGCGGCGTGGTTCGTAGTGCTAACCGAGATCGGACCGAATAGTCACTCGCAAACTAGCAGTCAACGAGAGTGGTTAGCTGCCCACTCTATAAGGTAGCCGCGGGATATCTCGCCTTCGGGGAGATACCCAAACCCCAGTACGTACCACCTTCGCTTGGCTACCTCGGATCCTCGCGATCCACCCCCCAGATCTAATTGTTGTCAATTAGTAATAAGCGTTAGGTACGTAACATTTGGTCTGTCAGAGATTATGAAGGACTCGCACTCCCGGCGCAGTCAACATCGCAATTTGTGACTGCAACTCATCAGCGCTTCAAGCCACACCCAGAACAGGTATCCGCCTCTATTCAAAGGCTCACGTAGCCGTCGTAAGACTGTGGCTAGTGCAACCGGCACTGTATCACCGTTCATGGTTCGGCGCAGATCTACTTCTTGACGTTCAGGTCGGTCGTATTTACACCTTACTTACCATGTCTTGAAGAGTCTAAAGTAGAGCTAGCGCGAGTATATCGCGAAGCTAGAAGACTAGCCCGCGCTTCGTTCACAAAGAAGAAGCAACAAATAACGGAATTCCTTCACGATGCTACTTACAACGAAGACTCTAAGAAGAAAGCGCTCAGCTTCTCCGCCATATTGAGGAGTTGATACTCGAAATGAACAAGCTCAATGATAAGCTACTTCCATTCCTATTAAATATGGAACAGAAAGACAGAGAGGCGGCAAGACGAACGAACCGCCCAATATAGATTCGATGGTCTTGATATAGTCCACGAATTGCAAGATTTATCTCTAAAGGTGCAAGTAACGACGCACCCCCGCCCTCCCCTGCACTTCCAGTCTTCACCCACGACAATTCACACAAGATTCCGAAGTTCGCAGGGGACGTTAAACGCTTCAAGGAGTGGTGGGAGTTTTTCGCACTCTACGCACACGACAATCCACATTTCACGGAACATCGAGAAGTTCAACATCTACGCGACACACTCGTCGGTCCAGCCGCACGGGAGATATCGCATCTTGGGCTTCTCCGCTACGCAGTACAGCACCGCGCTCGACATCATCCGGAGGAAATTTGGGACAGGAGAAGACGGCAGAAGAAGAGCACATCAGGGAGATTCGTCGTCTTTGCTCCTCGTTGGATCTTCGGCGCCACGAAAACTAAGTTACTTTACTTCAATACTCTCACAAAACATTAGAGCGTTAAATAGTCTAGGTACTAAGTGCGACACGCTATCAATTACCATATCACCGATGGTCCTGGATTGTCTGCCTGTGAACATGAAAGCCAAGATTTATTAGAAGCTACAATGAAAAATGTAAATCACCCGAATATACCACATGCAAGCTCGAAGCACTACTAGAATATCTCGAAGAAGAAGTCCGCATCAGCCAAGCTATAGGCAGCTCATTCACACACAACAATTCACAAAAATCAAACAGCACTACGCATCTACACACTACCTCAACACTACAAACAAAAATCACACACAAGCTAACAGCAACAATGACAGGCGTGAATATGCATTCTCGGTGAGCTCAACATACACGTGTATATTCTGCAGTGGTACTCACGAATCTCACAAATGCAGAAAAGTGCTATCGCTTGACACTCGTAAACAAATACTGGAGCAACAGAATGCGTGTTTTAAGTGTTCTAAGAAAGAATCATTATGCTAACAAGTGCAGAAGCAAGAATATAGAGTGTGCGAAGTGCAAGGGCAAACACTACACTATTATGTGCGCAAAGACAACTTCACCGACAAACACTTCCACGCAACAATCGCACAATCAGACATCTACCAGTAATTTCACATGCAAAAACTCTACAGACTCTAACGCAACACTACTACAGACTGGGTTCATTCGTGTAGCATCAGGCAAGATGCGCACAATATGTAGAGTGTTACTCGACTCAGGAGCGCAACGCTCATATATATCACAAAGACTCATCGATATTCTTAAAACAAAACCAACCAATTCCCAATCGATGATTACATACACCATAGGAGGCAACGTCTCAAAAATACAAGCATACGACATATACGAAGTACACGTTCAAAGTAGATTCAGCCAAAAGAAAGCACTGTCGATAAGTTGTTTAGGCATCCCCGAAATAACCAAGGGTTCTCTGCCAGTAGTTGGCGACACACACGGTCTAGCTCACATAGCCGACCATATTGAGGGTGATTATTCGTACTCAATCGACATGCTCATTGGTGCTGACTATCTGCCAGAAACTACTTTTGGGCGATGAGCGCATATTTGGCAAGCTCGTAGCCGTAAACACAACAATGGGTTGGTTCTTTTACGGCAAGAACACCGCATCCTTTAACAACGCCGATATAGAAGCTAGCCTCTGTGCGTTATATGCGATGCAACCATGCAGTCCAGTGCCACCGCTCACTATCCCTCCATCGAAAAAACATACACATTCAGACAAACAAGATATTGATTTTTTATGGGACACGGAGTTATTAGGTCTCGGCGATCTCACTGAAGATACCCAACCACACACTGCACACGAGCTCACGAATTTTTTTAAAGATACTGTGCGTAGACTCCCAAATGGTCGTTACGAAGTTAGCCTACCATTTAAGGATAATATTCGTACTTTGGGAGACAACGAGAAAATAGCCATGTCCAGGCTGAAAAGACTGCTCGTAACTTCGGGCAAAGACAAAACAATGCTAACGGCAATAGACCAAGAAATAGCTAAGTATTTAGAAAAAGGTTATGCCGAGCTAGCTCAACCAAGAAAAGAGGGAGATTTGGCGCATTATTTACCCATAACAGCGGTAACAAAACGCAATCCTACTCCCACAACCGATATAAAGGTTAGAGTAGTAAAAGACGCAGGCGCCAGACAACGAGACGAAGCCTCGTTAAACGATGTTCTCTTTCAAGGGCCAAATCTTCTTCCAGACATTCTTAAGATTATCTTTCAATTTCGCGGCCACAGAATAGCACTAGTTTCCGATATAGAGAAGGCTTTTCTGCAGTTTAAAATTAACCCAGAACGTAGAACCTTTTTGAGATTCTTTTGGCCGTTAGGCATTTCGAAAGATCCAAAAGCACCAATAAAGGAATTCTGGGGTACAGTACTAGATTTTGGCTTGATATGTAGCCCATGGTTACATTGCCAGGGCGTCAAGCATCATCTAGAAGAAGAGATTAAAAACCGACCCGAACATGCAGATTTTCTAAAAGAAGTGTCACTAAGTTTCTATATGGATGATATAGTTAGTGGCTCTGAAACTATTTGCGAGGGCAAAAACAGATTCGGAATCCTTTACAACGTCTTTCAAGCAGGTCATTTCTCTTTAAACAAATGGGCGACCAATTCACAAGAATTAGGAACATTTATTCAGGAAAACCCTTCCAAATGCAACTGTGTCTTTCAATAATGAACAGTTCAAGTTGCTTGGCATGCTTTGGGATCAACGTTCCGATTTGATAGGCGTTTTCACCGAAAATGCAATCGCCTCACTAAGAAATAACAGCCCGTCGAAGAGATCTCTATTGAAAGAACTGGCGCAGCTATTCGATCCACTAGGTATCATGTCACCAATTACTATTAACGCTAAAACGCTACTCCAAAAGCTATGGCAGCAAAAGGTTTGACTGGGACGATGAACTGTCGGACACAAATCGCGCAGAATATCACAATATTATTAGCCACTTGGAGAACAGCGACACACTGAAAACGCATCGTGTAATTGGAGACAAGCACAACAAAAACATCCTCAAGCGAGAACTGCACATCTTCTGCGATGCTAGCCAGTCCGCTTACGGTTGTGTCATCTACCTTAGAAAAATGTGCATGAACGGCAGTGCATCGACTTCTTTTGTTATGGCTAAGACGAGAGTCGCACCGCTCAAGGCAAAACCTAACATACACCGCTTAGAATTATTGGACGCGTTGATAGCAGCTAAACTAACAGCGAAAGTGAAACATTATTTTAACCACCCAATCGATTCTATTTCGTTCTGGTGCGACAACGCATCTGTGTTGGGCTGGGTGAGAGATTCCCCTGAGCGTTGGAAGCCGTTCGTAGCAAATAGAATTAATGAGATACAAAAGCTCTCTAACCCGGCCGACTGGAGCTATGTTCGCTCCGAAGACAACCCTGCAGATATTCTCAGCAGAGGAACATCACTTGTTGCCGATGACACCCGCGAATTTTGGCTTTACGGGCCAAAATGGTTGAAGACAAATGGAAAACCATTAATTGATCATAAACTAAATATTCAGAGTTCCTTGACTCCCGACTCCATCTCAGTAGAGAGGCGAAGAGATACCTCCAATTTTAGCATCGCTCTTGCATCGCAGTCAGTACGGTGCAGCTTATTAGACGCCTCACGATTTTCGAACTGGTCAAAGGCGGTGCGCGTTTGTGCATACATAATTCGCTTTGTCACAAGGTGCAGACGTCCCAAGGCACAACCGCAGGTGTATTTCGACGCACATATCACTCCGTCCGAATTCGCTTCGGCATCCACTTGCCTTATTCGCAACATCCAACACACACATTTTACCAATGAGATCGCTTCGCGATGCACCAACATCTCTAAGTCAAGTCTTCTGTACCAATACAACCCGTTTTTAGACAACTCAGGGTTGCTTCGTTGCAAATCCAGATTAGAGAAGTCAAATGAATTTTCCTTCAATGAGAAATACCCAATAATTCTCCCAGGAGATAATCAATTAGTCGAACTGCTAATAGATTGGGTACATTCATCAAAATGTCTTCACTCCGGAGGCATCGCGGCAACATTACATCATCTAAGATTGAATTATTTAATCTTGCGAGCTCGTAAAGCGACCAAAAAAATCCTGAGCAACTGTAAAGTTTGCCTTAAATTTCGTGCTAAACCAGCCGTAGAAAAAGTACCACCTCTACCAGCCTTCAGGCTTGAGCGCACTCCACCATTCACATTCACGGGAGTAGACTTCGCAGGGCCAATCTACGTAAAAACTTCAGAAAGCCGTAAATGCAAAAGCTACATTACACTCTTCGTCTGTGCAGTCACTAGAGCAGTCCATCTTGAACTAGTGCCAGACCTGTCGGCTTATGAATTTTTGTTAGTTCTGCGAAGATTCAATAACAGACACTCTGCAGTTTCAAAAATCTTTTCGGACAATGCTCTTACTTTTCGTAAAGCATCGAAAGAGATGAAATTGATTTTTGAAAATATAAAAAATAAAGACACACAACATCTACTTGCGATTTCCGAGATTGAATGGGAATTTATTACGGAACGTTCACCGTGGCACGGAGGTTGGTGGGAGCGTCTAGTGCAAGTTGTCAAACGCCCACTACGAAAAGTCCTAGGGACAAACACACCATCTTTTCGGGAACTAGCCACTATACTTACGGACATTGAAAACATGGTTAACCAAAGACCACTTACACACACAACCACAGACTCTGACGAGCCAAAGGCTTTATGTCCAGCCGATCTCCTCTACGGGTATAAACAAAAGCTACCCCTTCCGGAGACATCAAGATTACCCAATACTCTACAAGATACTTCAGCAATAATATTTTCCAAAAGATGGAAACACCAGCAATCCATTCTGAACTCCTTTTGGAAAAGATTCAAAGAAGAATACCTACAATACTTAAGATCAGCCCACCTTAGAAACCCAACGGAAAGCAAACCACTCGCAGTTGGAGACATATGTATTCTGCAAGATGCCGCTCCATCGAGAGCCTTCTGGCCTCTCTGCCGTGTGATTTCACTGTCAGGGGGAGCCAGATCAGATCTCCGTAAAAGATCTTGTCTAATTAAACTTGCATCAGGTCAGACGCTTAAAAGACCAATACAATTATTATATAAGCTAGAAGTCAACTAAGTGATATGAACCAAGAATCTTTTGCTGTTGTATGTTTGGTTATCCGTTTGTTGCACAAAGACAACAACCGCTGGCTTCTAGCAAACTCTGCAGTCACCCGCGAAACAAGATGATTATGTTGATGTAAAATACTTGATATTCAAATGTCGACAAATATTTAAATACGAAACACAAACGCTAAAACGTTCGCTATTGTAACAGAGTATGCATTTGCGCGCTTAGAAGCGTCATCCCTCACCCTCGACTGCCGCTTCCGAGGGGGGAGGGTGCGGTCATATACCACCAACACCGCCGTGACGAGACCGCCGCTACTCTCACACATACACATTAAGTACAGAAGCGCCTGCACGCCAACGCTATGCAGCCGCTTCGGGGGCAGTGTTACGCACGACATCTCCGATATCGAGCGTTGAGCATTTGGCGCCGCAGTATTAGTTATTTTGGAGCGCGCCAGCAGACGCCACTCGTCTCAGATATGATCAATATGCTACAGGTCAACTGACCTGACGTCAGAATACGACGACACCACGCGCACTACGATGCGCACTAAGAAGAAACACGAATCTGTGTAGAGAACAAGAGTGAAACTTATACGATGAATAAACTAGGTCAAGAGGTGAGAGGGACAAGCGAAAGGTGCGGCGTGGTTCGTAGTGCTAACCGAGATCGGACCGAATAGTCACTCGCAAACTAGCAGTCAACGAGAGTGGTTAGCTGCCACTCTATAAGGTAGCCGCGGGATATCTCGCCTTCGGGGAGATACCCAAACCCCAGTACGTACCACCTTCGCTTGGCTACCTCGGATCCTCGCGATCCACCCCCAGATCTAATTGTTGTCAATTAGTAATAAGCGTTAGGTACGTAACACTTGGTCTTGCCGATGTTGATCTCGAGTCCTACATCCGCTACGTACTGCTCGAGCTTCGCCAGGCTCTGCTGCACCTCGAATCGTCTTGTTATTTATATTGCGAGATCGTCTGCGTATAGCAGGATGTCTGGGCGGAAAAACTCTCGAGTGCCCACGATGCGGCGCGGGAGATCGTTAAGCAGGATGGAGAACAGCAGCGGACTTAGATGTCCCTCTGCGCGACTCCCGTCGTTTGCACAAAGGGGTACAACTCAGCTACCCCATCCCGTATGGTGATCGGGTTTTCCTGCAGGAATGCCCCGATGAGCTGGAGGATGTTGAGGTGCTCATTGCGGACCTGGTCAGGGCCGGCGGCCTTACTGGGACGGAGTCGTTGCATGGCGCCAAGCACCTCAGTGAGAGAAAACTCTGCGGAGAGTGATGCTGAAGGAGGTCGTGGCACAAGTCTCCGTCAGTACAAGAACGTCAATGCCCTCAAACGCGAAGGGCGCGAGGAGGTCGAGTGTTCGAATCTCCTTGCAGTTCCATTGTGCAACTAGGAGCGGTTCCCATTGCGGCCCCTCCTCTTGCTCCGGGGCCTGCTGCGCTGCGTTTGTCTTTTGTGCCCGAGTGCTTGGACTGATGGGTAGTTTGGTCGTTGCTGGCCTTAAAAGATTCTCTTAGGGACACCCCTAAAAAATCCTTTACCCGTCGGGGGTCGCCAGGGCCGCTTTCTTGGCCGGCTCACCCTTGTAGCTGTAGAAGCCGCGTTCAACTACCTGACGGTTGAAGAGCGGGACGGAGAGCACGCTCAGCTGGGATCCATGGCGGACCACCTTGAGCTGCTTGACGAACTCCACCGTGGCCTCAATGAAGTCGTTGCCCTTAAAGTTGCCACATTCGTGATAGCCGGCGTGAAGCGCTACGCAGACAGAACCGGGGGCGGCCTTCTCGATAGCGTCCTTGGTCTCCTTGATGATGTCCTTGATGCCTGCGTTGAGCAGCTGCGGACGATCATGGCAGCCAACCGCGGGAGAAGCTGCTTCAGTGCCGGTCTGAAGGTCCCAACAGCGCTGTCACCGATGAGAAGCGCAGTCTTCTTCGGTTGCTGAGCGAGTAGCTGGGCGTCGGCAGCCTCTTCTCGGACAAGCTTGGACAATCGCACGCTCGCAGACCCCGCAGTGCAGCACCAGGCCGTCAATCCTTTCCGCGCATCGGGAGCAGGATTTCAAACCGTCCGCGTTTCCCGCCATGGCGTGAAACTGACTGCTGCTGCTTCTCTAAGCGTTCTTTCAAAGCGTTCTTTCAAAGCAATCTTTGTTCTGTGCCAACTTTCGTTCGACGCCTGTCTTTGTCTATATGATATGAGCTATAATATAATCTACGATTGTGGGCTGACGTAATGAACGTCTAAATATGTGCAGTCGGTTTTTATAAATCTCAAAACAAATTAGTGCATTCCGTAGTAGTCAATATAATTATATAATATGATTATAATTGGCTATTACAGGTTACGGCTGTAATACAGCGTATAACCTACATAAATTAGTGAATTATGACAAGAATGATACTTGTAATGAGTATGTACATTTAATAAATCATATATGCATATTTAAGAACTAGAATCGGGTAGAACTGTTTTGACCTGAGTCTATTGTGACGAGGTCCACCCACTGTATACGCATCTTAGCGCAATTCAAATAAGTCCTAAACGACCACGTCAAACAGCTACAGCGCCCGCGCCAGAATCTCAACGTACACAACATTCACGGACCGATACATGTCTCAACCAGCCAGCAGAGAACAGCCACAGCCTTTCACGCCGAAACCCCAACGTCCTCCGCCGTCCAAACGATCATCGGCCGACATCGGGAGAGGGTCGACCTATGATCGGCAGTCCAAGTCAAACAGTCACTTAACCTGTATTCCTAGAATTAGAATTAAAAACATTTTTTAAGGAGGTTGTTTTTAATTATAGACTATCCTCCGTCCCCTACAGGCTTGGAATTTAACCTGAGGTATATCTTCAATGCACCGAGGGCCGGACATGTTAAGATATCTAGGGTTTCCCTAATAGTCCTTGCGGCAGCATGGCCGCTGACATTCAGCGGTATGGTTTATCATCTATTCTCAATAAGCATCGCTCAAAGAAAATTCGATCAACAACAGGGATCGAACCGGTGACACCCCGGTAGATGACAACCATGACTAGCGCACTAGTCCCCTAGACCACGCCGCCACATAACCTGTTTTCCTATACGAAACAAACTGCTGTACATTTCGACCGATTTGAGAGCGGGTTCTGACACCCTTTGGGGTGTCAGCACGCCGCGGTGCCTCGTGAACCAATAAATAGATTGAGCAGCATGGCTTAAAAACCATCCGTTGCTCGTCTGTGCTTTGCATTAGACCTCATGCCGCGTGTCGTCATTCATCGTTCCCGAGTCCCTCGTGCTGCAGTACCCGTCCGGATGAGTTTACATCTCCAAGCTGACTTAGCGTAACACACCAACGTTACCATATGTTCGATGAATTGTGCAGGACACGCAGTAGCGTGTGTCTGGGGCAGAGAGGTAGGTATAGTAAGCAAATCGCAAAATTATCAGTTAATCACGGAGAATATATCGCTTTGCTATACTACCAAACCTTTTTTAAAATTGCCGATAAACGTTCTACCTACTGCACTCGACTCCACAATCAAAGGTTTTAAGCTCACTGTGTTGTTGATAGTCGAAACACAGCCAATGCACACGCAGTGGTGGATTGCCACCAAATAGAAACATTTTGACGTTTCTTCACCCATGGGTTTGTAAGTTTCTATGGCAATTGGCTGGACGATAAACTGCGGATGAGTTTTCTGTATTTCGCTAATTTGCGGTCCTCCGCAAGACAAGCCGAGACACCAGCTTTCTGGCTTGTTCGAGCGACGTAACTCCTGACCAATGTACACGACAGGGTAACGTCCCATACAAGTAGGCGACCTCTTTCCCAAAGGGTTAGTGAATTTCCGTCCGGTCGTAACCCACTATTGGCGCTGAGGCCTAGCGGCTCTTTCGCGGCCGGCACCTGTGCACTATGCAGTGCACAACAGACGACGTCGTTTATTGTATATTGTCGTGGGTGGCGGCCGGCGCTATATCGGCACGATAGAGCGTGTTCCCCTGTTGTTGTTACGGGGAACCGACACCAATTGCAAGGATGAGCGGCACAGGCCGTCTTCCCCAGCTGCAGACCAGACGCTGACGGGCAGCGTAGCTTGGGCCCAAGCGTTGTCTCCTAGGCGCACATTAAGTAAGCACTCGAGTGTCGTTCGGAGGAGTTCGTCGAAAATGTGGAGCAGGTATCTCTCTTGTACGAGGGAGAAGATCGTAAAAGATTAATTAAACGAGGCGTAGAAAGGCTTTGCCGTAGAAGATACAGGGCTGGGTGTGCGTCTAGATGTTTTAATCTACTGCACCACCGTTTCGCATCTGTGAGCCAGTTTTGGAGGGCACCCACAACTGCAGCGTCAGTTAACGGTGGACCCAGCAATTCGACGTTTTTCTCTGGTAACCACTTGATACTGAGTACTTTTGCTCGTACTGCGGCAGCAGTTTCCTCTCTGTCGTTGTGCGATAAAACGGGAAGCTCACATTTATTGTCGTTGAGCTTCAGGTCCGAGACCACCTCGAAGTCGTGAACTTTCTTAATGTCGGAAAGAACAGCAGGCAAATCGCCTGCAAATAGTCCATCGTCTAAGTACTACGGTCGCAATTCTGACTGCAATCGTGCCTGGAGCTCATATAATCCTATGCAGAAGAGGACAGGCCCACACGGGTCGCCCTGCTGCACCCCACACTTTGGCAGTATAGTCTTTCCTTGCCAATAGAGGTTGGTCGGGAAACGATACATCTGGTAGATAGCGGCTTACAGCCCAGGGTTTCGCTGTTTAACCGAATTGAAAATGTGGTCTCTTTGCATCATGTCTAAAGGCATTTTGAAAATCCAACTTTACTAAAATGTTATGGTTTGCGGCTCTGTGTGATTCAATGTATGCAGCGGTGGCATGTATGGCAGCTTCGGTACCCCCCTTAATACCACAGCCAAGTTGCAGTGGGGCAACTAACTCAACAATATCCTTGATTGATTTCTTGACGAGGATTTTGCCAACAAGTCTTCTTAGGGTGAGCTCCACTGCAATAGGTCTTATTCCGCCGTCCTTCTTCCGGAGAGCGATTAAAGAAGCTCTGTAAAATATAGGCAATATAAAATCTGGTAGTTGTTCGTTGATGGCCAGAGTAACAAAGCGGCACAGAGAAAGCAGCAAAGGATTACTGTTTTTATCCTGTCTGCCAAACAGATCCTTTAAATGGCGAGGCCGAAGTCCATCGGGGCCCCCGCTGGAGCAATTAGGGAAATTTCTAATTGCGTTACGGATTTCCGCTGGGGTAACGGAGATTTCAGATCCCGGTGGTATGGTCACTGGTGCTTCTGGGAAGGTTGTGTCTGGGGGGTGGTCGGGGTGCTTGGCTATGAGGCTCTCGAGGATTTGTGGATCCACTTGCGCCATCTGGTCAGTAGACAAAAGCGTGCGGGTGGTCGACGAAATATCTCCAAGAGTTAGTTTTGTCTGTACCATTTTTGACCGTCGTATGTCAGTGTCGCACAGCAAGGACGTCTCGCGTTTTGTTTCACACAGGTGAGGGTTTTCACTTATTTTAGCTCTCCGACGGAAGCGTGCCAAGTTTTCCCGAATAACGGATGTAAGGGTGCGTCCTTTTTCTTTTCTTGCGCGGATGCTCAACACTAGAGAAGCAAACAGCCGTTCCTAATTTTCCGTTGAGGCAGACGAGCACAGATAATTTATAGTTCTAGATAATTCTGCTGCAACATGGCTTCTAAGAGAGTGGGATGTGCAAAATATAATTTTTAACTTAATTATTCCACGACTTTCGGAAAATAGTCGGCGATGTAAAAAGGTTGGCCAGGGTCGGTTTGAAGTCGTTGGTTCGGTAGTCAGTTCTGTCTGCGTGGTTGACGAGACCCAGCGTCGGATATCAGTTTGTCGACTGGTCATTATAAGTTTTCAGTTTGTACCACTTGTGAGCCATCTGAGACACGAGATCGCAAGGAAGCCGGGTCTACGATTAAGTCTTCTGCTTGTGCAGGGGTGAAGACCGCTTTTATTGCATTTTCTATCTCTTTACGGATGCCTATCCCACCAGACTGGGTCGCGGAAGTCAATTGTTCCGCATATACCGCCCAAGAGTTCAAAGACAGCTCCGGGATGATCGACGCGTTTAGTTTTTTCGATAACAGCGCCTACTTGAGCCACAATGGTGTCAACTATCCGCGGGATAAGCTTCTCTGTAACCGATTGCAGGATCTTTTTAATGCTGAGTGCAGGAGTACTCACGTTGTCAGCGACTGTCTTTACAGGCTGACTTGGGGCAAGCTCTTCTAAGGAACTGTGACTCCATTTTAGACGACAGCAGCAAAACTGCGCCTAGTAAAATTTGCGGCGGGCTTTATGTCCACCACGGGTGCGCAACAGGTAAGGCAGGTTTAACAGGTAAGGCCTCAGGTTGTTTCTGAATTACATGTTTGGCGGACTTTTTTTAAAGTTCTATACGATTTAGCCGCTGAACACACGACCCAAATGTCGCTTCGTGGTTACCTTTGCATAAGCAACAGCAAGCGGGTGATTGCAATCTTTTCTAATGTGACTGGTGGAACCACAGCGTCGGCATCAGGGACTCGTTAGTCTAAATATTAATGCGACTACCGGGGGGATCTGCGACCGAGATTAAGTCTGGAATATTTAGGCCTTTTTTTAGGGGCAGAAAGGCTTGACTGCAAGCTCTGTAAACTTAGGAAAGGAAGACAGGGACTTCCAACTGTGGGCGCTCAATTGTTCTAAAATATTTGTAGCTTCCGTTAAGCTAATTCCACAGAGCAGATAGTTTACCCGTGTCGTTGAGAAGCAATACTATAAAAGAAAGAATCTCCTGTATCCATCCAAGCCACCCAAGTGGCTGGAACACGATTTTAACATCTTCAGCCAACGAACTATCAGAGTTTTTTTTCCCGCCATCAAGAAGTGGCACCCCTAGAGTTACCAGTTTGACCGAGGAGTCGGATTATTTGGACCAAGGAGTCGGATAGTCCCGACACAAATGGTTCGCATTTTTGTGGCTTAAAGCATAACCTCACTCTTAAACAAGTTGTTTCAGCCCCTCCTTCCATTGACAAAATGTTTTTGCTTACCGAGTTCTACCAAACGTTAAAATTATAAACATGACGAAGAGGTCGGCGCGGCGGAAGCGAAAGGATGCAGGAGACGACAACAACAGAAGAACAGAAGGAAGAAAAAATATCGCCAGAGGGGATACGTTGATACGGCCACAAAAGAAGATGAGAGAGGAAGAGGCTGGTGAGTGCAAGGAAGAAGAAAATATGCTAGCGGTCAATAAACAGCTGCAGCAACAGCAGCAACCGCTAGAACAACAACAACAACAACAGCAAATAAAATGTTCAATAATGTAGAACATAGACTGGTGTTCTATGGGAGACTGGAAGATGTTTTTCAGGCCCGGGATATGGAAAGTTCTGTGAATGAGATAAGCACACAGGTACAAGATCTAATAGAATTTTGCAAACGGCGAAACGTGATGTTGACAGTCTGTTGGCTTCCAATGGTGGTGGGTGCTGAAGAAGGACGGAACTATAGGGATACGTGCAGGGCAGTCAATAGGAGGATAATGCAGTTGGTCAGGGCAGCAAATTACACACATTTTTCCCTTGAATACATTTAGTGGCATCGAGAAAAAGAGTTAAAGGCTGACATAAGATGCAAAAGAGGAAGCAGGGCAAAAGAAAACTGTGAAGAACTACATAAATACTGAAAATAGGGCCTGTCGATATCATGATAGTAACGGAAACGCATTTCTGTGGGATGGAAGTGCCGTCGGGTTTAAAGGGATTCAATTGGTGTGGTACAAATCGGAATACGGACAATGGGGAAAACAGGTTTAGAGAAGTTGGGATAATAGCCAGAGATGCTATTTCGTGCAAAGAAGTTGGGAGTGCCAAAAAAAGGATCTGGTGGTTATAGAGATACACCTAGAAGGGTCAATATGGGCAGTTACGGGGATATACAGAGCGCCAAGCAACACGGAAAAAGAGGGCGAGCAGCTATTAAAAAGAGTACATAAAGTAATTGAGGAATATCTGAGTATTGGAGGGGTAATATGTCTGGGAGATTGGAATGCACATATCAAACAGCTGGATGAACGAGAAAACGGAGCGGGCAGAAGACTGATACAACTGGCAGAGTCGAGTGAGGCCCAAATTTAAAATTTAAACCCGTTGGTAGAAGGGAGATATACGTACACACAGGGAGATAAAAATTTATGCGTAGATTATGTTCTTACGAAGGGTAAAATACATAAATGGGTAGGGAAAATTAGGATAGGTAAAGACAAAACATACAATGTTGGAAATGATCAAAATTGGGTAGAAATGAGCAACAGGAAGAAGAAACCCAGGCGCGTAGTTGTACAAAAGAAATGTTTGGACAAACACAAATGGGCACAGGAGGTAGAATACATAAAACAACTCTAAGTGGCAAGGCTGGTAGACGAGATGCATAGGCATATTAAAGACGCATTTGGCAATTGCTGTAAGATTAAGAAGATAATTTAAAAGGGAGGAGAACGAGGGTGGTGGATGATCAAATAAATAAGGCAATCATGGAGCGGAAAAGGTGGAGTAAGGAGCATAGAAAAATAAAGGGAAGGGACGCTCACAGGGCAGAAGAGTATTTGGAAACTTACAAGAAAGCCAAGAATAAGGCTCAAATGTTAATACAAGATGCAATTAAAAATACAGACGAGAGGGAATTTAATAGGATTTTAGGGGCGCCAAGGGCCAGCGAGCAAAACAGTTTTGGGACTATGTCAAACAGAAAAAAACAAGAATAAAAAATAACGTCCAGGATATAACATACACAGGAGATTAAATGGACATGGCGTTACAAAACCTATTTTTCACGACTAGCGTCAACAGTGAATAAGGGACAAGCAATTTAAGAATGTATTTAGAGGGGGCAGAATCCCGGAGAATTGGCGCAAGGGAAGAGTTTCTCTTCTTCCCAAGGAGGGGGTAGATAATGACACTTAAAAGATAGGCGACCAATCACAATTACACCTATAACGTAACGAATTTTCATGCAGGAGTTTAAGGGTAGAGTGCAAAGTATTCTTGAGACAAATGAGAAAATAGGAGAATGGCAGTGCGGAATTAGGAAGGGGTATAGGCTAAATGATCATATTTTCTTATTAAGTCAGGTTGTGGAAACATCGAGAATGTAGGGACAAGGGTGCGTGGCAGGATTCTTAGATTTAAAAAAAGCATATGATATGGTGCACAGAACAAAGTTGTATCAAATTATGTTAGAGGAAGGGTTTGGAGAGAAGCTGGGTGGAGTTCCAAAAAAATATACAGGAATAACACGGTAAGAATAATAATAACAGCCAAACAATCTAGAGAGTTTATAGTCGCTAAAGGGGCCAGACAAGGCTGTTCGTTGTCATCAGTGATTTTTTTATGTATATAGGGAGAATAGCGCGAAGGATTAATAGAACGGGTTTAGGATGGCAGATAGGGGAAAAGGGCGTATATATTAAGACACCCGTGCTGCTGTTTACTGACGATATGGTAGTGTTACGGCGGGGACACTAGCGAAATTCAACAAATATTGAATGCATGTGGGGAAGCAGCGGAGGAACTGAGCAGGGCGTTTAATGAAAAAAAGAGCGCAGTGTTAGTGTTGATAGGATTGGGAAGGAAAGGAAGCTTGTAGTACAGGGAAAATAATTAGATTATAAAAGTCAGTACAATTACCTTGGGGTGACAATGACCACAGGGTCTGATTATTTAGAAAAATGGATGATACGAAGGAAGAAGGCTGCAAGAGGAAGAAATGATAATAAATAAGGTGTAAAGGGCCTATGGGGGTTTAATAAATATATAGTTACAAGGAATATATGAAAAGCCATGTATGTGCCAGGATTGAGCTTTGCATCTCTGGTCCACAGCGCGGGATTGAGAAAAAAGTTAAAAACAATACAAAGATAGGTGATAAGATTTGCATTGGGTTGCCGTTTTAATTATTTCAGGGAATTTCTTGAGGGGGAAGGGGGAATGTCAAGATTCATACAAAAATAAGTACAAAGTGAGCTAAGATTTAGTAGTAGGATTAAAAGTGTCACAAACAAAGATGGGTTAAGCAGATGCAGCTAGTAAAGGCGGTAGTAAACTAAGAACTAAGACGAAGTGGGATCGCAGAGTAGAATTTGCAGCAAGGAAGATTGGGTACAATAGTCAGCAATGGACAAGAGCAAGAATATCAGAGAAAATGGTCAGATTGAGGGTAAACAGGTCATATGAAAGTTGGCAATTGGTTCCAGATCGAGTTTGGCATCTGTATTGGCAAGAAAAAGCGGGAAAGGGGAAGGGTAGAATGGGTATACGATAGTTAAGGGCATGCCAGGGCAGGGATGTTGGATACAAGGATACAAAGAGCTAGATGTAGGGAGGGGCAAAGTACAGACAGTCGAGCATGTGGGCTAGAGAATAAGTCAATCGAGCATAGAACATCACTTTTATTTCACAAAAAGGGTTGGTATCAATATACATACTTCTGCAAGACAATCGTGACTAATCACCAAATAGGCGAGCGCTATTTGGATTAGCATGGGCCCATTTGGCCATACGCCAAGCAAACAGTCCGTTCACGAATTCACCGCGGGCCACGACTTTTGAGGTGATTAATCGTTGACTCCTTAGGTTATTGGAGCGCACATCAAAAATGTACACATGAGGAGTCGTTAAAATAAAACAGCGGAAGATAGTATTTATTGTGCGCAGAGATGTCTCCACAACCTTGGTAATGTGAAGGCTAAAGTTAAGATCAGGCGTAATATATATGCCTAAGTCACGTGTATAAGAGAGGGTCGGTAAAATGCAGTTGTCAATTTTATAGTCAAAGTCAAGTGCACCATTTTTCAGTACAATGCATTTAGGGGGTGAGAGAATCATGTTGTTTTCAGAACACCATCGAGCAATGCCGTCGACAGCAGTCTGCAGAACAGCGTGGGAGTCACTAGAGCAAATAGGATAACAAAGTTTAAGTCATCAGCATATTCAAGATATTTGACTACCGGTGGCAGGTACTTATTTATGTCCAATACAAAAATTGTGTATAGAAGGGAGGATAAACATCCCCCTTGAGGTATATCAGATAATGCAGGATATGGTCGAATAAGTTTGTCACCAACCTTAACTCGAAAGTGACGGTCGCTTAAAAATGCCTTCACCCATTGCACTGTACATGCATGGATACCTAGATGTTCCAATTTGCAAAGCCGAAGAGAGTGATCTACTCTGTCAAATGCGCTCTTTTGGTCAAAATAGACACAGTGAAACGGTTTTCGATCATTTATAAACATAGTCCAGTCCTGGGTCATTTCTAATAGCTGTGTACATGTAGAACGGTGGGTAGTAAAGCCAGGTAAGCGGTTTAAGATTAAAAACTGATTTAAGTGGTTAACTAAAACTTTCTCAAAAATGCAGCGATGTATTGAGCATTGCGAAACTGGTAGGTAGTTTTCAGCATTTATTTTCGAGCCTTTCTTGTGGACAGGGGTGACAAGACTGAGTCTAAAAAGGTCGGGCACAGCGTCGTCGCAATTCATAAAATATTATTAAAGAATGTATAGTCTTAGGGGGGAGCAGAGATAAAGAGCTGTCGGAGGCCCTAGCTTTAGGACCTGGTCGATATTACAAACAAGAGGTTGTCCCAATGGAAAGCAAGTTCTCAGTAGGTATTAAAGTATACATGGATTATATGGATGCGAAGGTAACATAAATGCTGGCACTCAAAACGGCCCTAATATAAAAGTGACATGTGTATTTAGGTGTGGATGCCAAGCAAACAATAAAGCAATCAACCAATAAGTACATATGGTTATGATAGACTCTGTATATATAAACAACGCGAAATGTGCTGTTAAGTGATACGCGGCAGCGAAGGTTCTTCGTAACCTCGTGCTGATACTGTCGACGGTTTTTTAGGAGGAGAGTTGTAGACAGGTTCTGGTCTCACACTATTTTCAATATGAATACGGCAGATCCAAGTTAATTCTTGAGAAACACACATTCCGTACCTGTATTTGAATTAGTGACAGAGGACAACGCGTGAAGTTGGGAGAATCAATCTGACCGTTTTATTCAAACGCTCCGCCACGTACTGCTTAAAGACCTCCTAGTCGTATCGCCCGGCTCGGGGTGGCGGGCATATTTGAGTATACTATTACAGTATTGGCTAATTTGTTACAGCAATTTCTGCTGAAATTACTTTTACTTTACTTTGTTTGCATTGGATGGTCTATATATATATATATATATATATATATATATATTTGTTTGTATTAACAATACTAATTAATTATTTTTATGGTTTATTAACACCCAGGTTGGGTAAAATTATAAACATATACATACTCCAAAGTGCTAACATAAAAAGTCATTTAA
This sequence comes from Dermanyssus gallinae, assembly GCA_003439945.1. Taxonomy (NCBI): domain Eukaryota; kingdom Metazoa; phylum Arthropoda; class Arachnida; order Mesostigmata; family Dermanyssidae; genus Dermanyssus; species Dermanyssus gallinae. The sequence continues at coordinate 22,628 of QVRM01000382.1, forward strand.
TAAATCTGGGCCAGTACAACATATACATTAGAGACAACTAGTGCATTCTTCACGTCATTGGGTCTTCTCTCATCTTGCTAGCACAGCTATTGACTGAACTGCAGGACATGCTGCGGCGAATATTTATTTATATAACTTTATGTTAGCACTTTGGAGTGGACAACTGTCTCCGCGCGAACGTGTGATCACGGGTTTCCTAACCCAGGGTTAGCCCAGTTTAACATAGTGCCCCGAACAGACGCTGCATTTCCTCGTTGGATGTCGAGCGACAGCCTGTGACGCAAAAATTCGGATGCTCTCGAGTCTCCTGTCGAAAAATTAAGGCTTTTACCAACGCGCTGAATCAGCTTGGGCGTAAGGAGACCTGCAGCTCCTATAGTCTCAAACGCCAACAAACAAAATTCGTGCGGATAATCAACGCTTGAGTATTTTCTGCATTTGTTAGGCTCAGCCTACCTGGAGGCATGACCTGCTCGGTCCGCACCTGCACCGACCATCGAAAGGGCTAATGAGTCGGTTACAGTTTCGTCCAAACAAACATGCGGCCACGTCAAAGTCAGACCGTCAGTTCTTTTTCCATCATCCCTCGAATAACCCGGGGCTCTAGAACACACGGAAAGCCGGGAGATATAAATAAGCGACTATAAGTGTATCACTTCGCTTCTGTATGGGCATTAAATCGTTCAGGTTTAAGATACGTTAACATTTATCGTAAACAACGTGTGTAATGCAATACATTGTACTATTCAACAAACAAAATGGTTCTGCAGTCTATATTTATGGTATATATATGAAAGCGCAACCTTAATTTAGGTAACGTAGATAGATGTTAGCACTGTGGAGTAATTGTTTCGGCGCGAACGTGTGGTTACGGGTTCCTTAACCTAAAGCTAGCCTAGTTTAACCATGTGCCTCGAACAGATGTTGGGTTTTTTGGCGCCTCTGATGCAAAAATTCGAAGGCTCTTGAGTCTCCCATCAAACATCGTCGCTCATTGCCACTAGACTCCACCGGCATTGTCCTAAGCATCCAAATAGCGTCCGCGACAGCATTTGCCGGAAATTGTAGAAAGTTAAGGTCGGCGCCGGCAGTGACTTCTGAAGATTGTATTCTCACTAGTAAATGTTTAGCTGAGAGTGTCTCTTTTCCAGCTCTCTCTCTCTCTACGATGTACGTTAACAAAAGGTATATATACATAAACTACGCAAAAAGAGCTATAAAATGATACGCGGCAGCGGAGGTTTTTCCGTAACCTCCTACTGAGACTTCTCGACGGTTTTTTTAGATTGGGAGTTGTAGGTAGGGTTCTAGGTAAATCATTTCCTGACAGAATGGTCAGACTACTGCATGCAACCACTTTCATCTAGACATTTACGCTAAAAGAGCTGTAAAATGATACACAGCAGCGGAGGTTTTTCCGTAACCTCCTACTGAGACTTCTCGACGGTTTTTTTAGATTGGGAGTTGTAGGTAGGGTTCTAGGTAAATCATTTCCTGACAGAATGGTCAGACTACTGCATGCAACCACTTTCATCTAGACATTATGACTTTTTAAGGCCGGACCTGCCTGGTTGCCCCGTTGCTGCCTGGTTTCACACTAGACTTGAATATGCCTTGTATTATATGAATACAGCAGAATCGGTTCAACTTTAGCTAAGCCCACATTCCTTACCTGCGTTGGCTAATCCGGTACACAGATTTCTGCTGCGATTACTTTTATTTCACTTCGCTTGCCTTAGCTGGTCTATTGTTTTGCTAGCTTTGTTTTTGCTGTTTTGCAGGTCTATTGTTGTCATAGCAGTGTCATCGCAGATGCAACAGTAGGAGAGCGCTCTGTACCTGCTGGCAGTGAGCTGCAAAGCACTGCGACGTGCTAACGTCGAAGGATCAGCCACGTGTTCTATCGATATAGCGGCTTATAATCGACCCGCTGTCTACGCGCAACGGCGAAGCTAACGTGCGGCGTTCTGGTTGTGATTGGCCGGTTGGTTAGCTAGCCTTAGCTAAACGTGGCAACAGTTATTTAACCGACTGTGCGAAAGCGCAGTCTTCTGATCATACGACAGTATTTAAACGAGCGCGCGACAATAGCTACTGGACAGTGCAAGTCAAGAGTGGGAGAACAGCGTGGCTATTGGGTAAGTAGAGAGACAATACATTCAAGAGGCCGATTACGAGCCTTGACCATTATGTGATGAGCATGCGCATGGTGGCAAACTCTCACCAGGAACTTTTATTTTTTTTGCAATTGTATGGGCATTGAATCGTTCAGGTTTATAGGACGTTGCATCGTGAACAGCGTGTCCAATATAATACACAATTATTCAATAAAAAAAACTTCACTTTTTAATCTACATCCAAAGCATATATATACAAACACAATCTTAATTTAATTAAAATAACTAGATGTTAGCGTTTTTGGGGGGAACAGTTTTCTCCGCGCGAACGTGTGAGCACGGGCTCTCTAACCCAGGGTTAGCCCAGTTCAACAATGTGCTTTGCACAAATGCTGCTAGAATTAACATTTTTTTTTAAGGAGGTTGTTTTTAATTCTAGACTATCCTCCGTCCCCTACGGGCTTGGAACTCAACCTGAGGTATATCTTCAAAGCACCGAGAGCCGGACATGTTAAGATATCTAGGGTTTCCCTAACAGTTTTTGTGGCAGCATGGCCGCTGACCCTCAGCGGTTTGGTTAATCATCTAATCTCAATGAGGATTGCTCAAAGAAAATTCGATCGACAACAGGGATCGAACCGGGGACCGGTAGATGACAACTATGACTAGCGCACTAATCCCCTAGACCACGCCGCCACGCACAAATGCTGCTGGCTGTGACAAAGTCCAGTTTGTCTTTTCAACTAACTAATGCATTTGCAATGCCGTCTGGCATCAAAGGTACATCTAGCAATGCAACAAATGTACATCTAGTAGCTCCAGAGTAATTTTGTCCACTACGCGATAGCCTGAAAAAAAGCTAGAGGTTGTTAAATTTATTGGCTCAACTTCGTTGTGGGCTGTGACATACACTTTACGTTTGACCGGGTGAGGGGTCAGTCCAGGGTCTCTATTATAACGGTAAGGGGCTTGGACTTGACAGCTGGAACTAAATGGATTCCCTGGACGCTATTGAAAACGTTTCGGAAGTTTGACTATCACCGTCGGCACTTTGCGCGATTGCAAAAATGCATGGCCACAGTGGACTGCTACTTCTGTACCTCCAGGGGCGGCGAATCCTAAGTGGTAGTGACCAAGAGTCGCTGAGTAGCATCCCTATTCTTAACGCCTATTTTGCCCCAGGCTGAGAAACAAGCAATCGGACATAATAAACAATTTTTTTGCAAACACCCTCGCCCCAAAGATACGTGGCAGAGAGGGCCCCATCTGAACACATCAATAACTTTGGCAATAGCGTCAGCTTGTCGTGCATCAGACAACAAGTCTTGCAATAAACGAGGCGTACATTTCAGGCCGGCAGCTGAACTTTTGCTAAAGGTTTTTTATGCATTCAGCACCTTTTCATGCGAGCCAGAATAAGGCGGTGTTGCTGCCGGGGTTGTGGGAATAAAAAGATCCAGAGCATCCAGCATGTAGAAGTTTGGAGCGGAGAACCTCCTATTTTTGTTGGCTGGCGCAGGCTTACCAATCTAGCAGCAGAGGAAATATCACCCTCCGACAGCTTGACCCCCACTTGACCTTGAAAGGTCATCGTTGAGGTGGCCATTACTTCTAGATTCTCGTGCGTCAGATCCCTGAGCCTTAATCCGGTTGAACATTCGTCATAGTTTTCTGCTAAGACGAGACACCACCCACGTCAACGTTCCGGCACCTCTATTGGGATTGACCTGTGATACATCAGACGAAGTGTTGCAAGCCTTGTTACCGACAGACTCCGAGACACCAGCAGGGACGCAATTGGTGTCCCTTTAGTTATTGTACTTCTGAGCCCGGAAAGATTTAAACAACCAGGCGGCTCACTGCCGCTGGATCCACCGTCATTGCCCTAGGCATCCAAATGCATTGGAAGGAGTAAACGTAACATAAGGTGTTACAAATTTACGTATCTGATCAAATCTTGCCAAGACGGTAACGACCCCCTAATCGCAGGTTAGCCACAATCGTATGGCTAGCAATAACGTCGGCAAATTGAACACACTTGTCAGCCTCGTAATAATCGATTTTACGGGAGCCAACAAAAGACGAACTCCTCAGAATCGAATGGCAAAAAATCTACATCCTACTTATTAACCTTGTTCTCGGCGTTTCAGATCACATTCGCTGCGTTGCTTGTCAATTTAGTGAAACTAAGTGCTTTGTGCGTCCATAGTGCATGCGCGGTGTTCGTTTCAATATGAAACGCCACGTCACAACCGGTGAGTCAAACGACCTGATTACAATTCATCACCTTGTCTTTGCTTAACTTATGCAACGTTGATTTTGTTTGTATTTCAACAACTGCTAAATCTAAGCAAGTTTGTTCTGCTAAAGTAGCTTAGTGCTGCGCGACACAGTAGTTACGGGTTTTACTAACGGTCTGGAAATAACTAAATGTGTATTCAAATCTTAGCCGCAGTCAAACCCTTAAATTCTGAAGGTAAGATTCTAAGATGTTCTCGTATTGTATCCCTCGAACTGAAAAATCGCGGCGCTGAATCAGCTTATCTTATTAAATCGATTTTTTTTAAATGCTTGCCCTACAATTAAAAAAAAATGATCAAAGGCACAATTAGTACACGTTCGATTTAATTACTTATCGACCGAACTCAAACAGGTCTGCTTTTAGATCAGATGGACACGTATATAAGTCGTATGCAACTGGTTGAGGATGAACAGATGCTCTTGACTTAAATTGCTAATAGTCTTCTCGGGGTGGAATATGCACTTACGCACACCGCAAACATTATAGCGAGAAGTGTGAGGCTCAACGCAGGGGGAAGAGCACACGACTTAATTTAATCCGAGCGTACTAACCATTAGCCCCTCCCCGTCCCAAATGTAAACCCTTGCTTCGAGAACAGGAGAGGAGAGCCTTATGCTGCAATCCTTTCTATAGCCTGTAGGTGCGTCTCGAGCAGGTAAGTCCTGCCGGATTGTAAGGGGGGTTCCGAGAGACGAACCGTGCGGCGATGACCCTTCAGCCGAATCTTTTTGCGCATGAGCTCGTCAAGCTAATTTAAGCAAGCGCCCTAATTAGTCGTCGAATCGACCATGTGCGCGGCGATATCTGCGCAGTAGAAAGAGAAGAGTAAACGTTGAGCAATCCCGGTACGCACACAACGCAGCACACGCCTGAATGGTACGCTCGGCCTCATCTGGCACTTCCGTGGCATCAGGATTGAGGTTGCGAGTCACCTCGTTTCAATAAAATAAAGCAAAATATCTAGGTTTCATTCTTGACACGTAAGCTTTCGGGAAACGCACACGTCAAATATTTTTTTTTTCAGAAAGTATTAAGGGTATCAGAAAACCTAGCCTAGATACTTCCACGAGAGGAAGAAGTTAAGAAAGGCCGGTGCAAATTCCTAGCTTTTGTCGCTTATTATACTGTGCTATACGCTTCCCCTGTCTAGGCCAATCTTGCACTCCGGACAAAGCGTAACCGACGAGCCCTTCGGGCCTCATCAACAGCGGAGAATATCGCCAGATTGATGATACCTCCACAGACTAGGCAGTAGGGCCTCCTGTTTAGACTCCATCATGAGGCAGAAGACAAGTCTAGAGGACGCCCGGAGGTCACGCTTTCGGTCGAGTCAACTTACTTTAGCAGTGAGAGTTTTAGCAGTGAGAGTCCCACCCTCAGTTTGCACAGTTTCCGTAGATCTAGGAGAAGGTTGAAGCATAAGGCTTCCCTCTCTTAGTCTCGAGGTACTGTTGCATAGGGGATGGGGGAGGTAACTGGGAAGTCTCCTGATATGCTAATATCTTGTAGACGCGCTCTTCAGGAAACTTCAGTTTTAGGTGCCCAGACGGTAGCTCTCGCTCAGTGTTAAAAAAGACAGTGTTTGTTGCAGTGTCTTGTATAATGAGTAGATGCCAATAGCTTGGTCATTGTCTTATTGAGTACTGTTTTATATGGATTTTTTATTAATTCAATGTTATTAATATGACTCTTAAAAATCAGTACTTTTAAAAACATAGTATTTCAGGTTTATGCTTATTTTAAGCAATGCCATTATTACTAGACTCGGTAATTTAGCGTCAATGAATGTGTTCGTTGCACCTGGATGGTCGAATTGTGATACAGTTATACAAGAGGGAGTACCATTTGTAATAGGGTAGTTAGAAAAAACATATGTTTTGTACTTGTAAATGACACAATACTGATTAAAATACAGGATATTGATAATTCATGTTATATTCAATAAACATACCGCAGTACATAAACCAACTCAATTACTTTAGAGCCATACAACCAACATTTCCCCAAGATCTAGTTGCTTGTACTAAAATGTGTATGGGAGAGTACGTTTCGAAATATGCGTGCGTTTGCTTTAAAGAGTTTATTGAGGGGTATTGAACTTTGTAGGTTCATATGTATGCAGAAAGTTGACAAAAGATATAACGCTGCACTATTTTTGCAACTTCTTATGACTAAATGTTTTGTAGGTAAACGTTTTGCGTTGCCGCTATAAAAAAATGCGTTTATTTTCAGTGTTGGGCCTCCTGGCGGTGGCTTTAGCCATGACCCTGTGGATGGTTATGACGTTACAGTTAAAACCTTTCTCGCCTCCGCCGCTGGAAAAGGGTTCTATGCTAGCCAAAGTCCTCGCCCACCCACCGGCTCCCTCCTATACATTTTTTTATATATTTAATTTTTCCAATTACAAGACATGGCTCCATAATCCGAAGTCAACACCGGTTGTACACGAGTGTGGGCCCTATGCATTCAGGTTAGTTTGCAACGTCATTACGTCAATAACTGTTTTTTAGCTGCTTTTACCAGTAGACGTGTTAAATTAAATGTGGTAGCCTAGCTTACATAAAGTTGATAAAAGTTGATGTGCTTTCTAATAATATATGGCAGAAACGAGTAGCTAAATCAGCTCTATTCCTGATCATCATCCCGCATGTTTCTCAGACTTAAAGATGATTGGCTGGCTCAGTGCTCTTCACTTACAAACTCTACCGTAGTTTTCCTTGTTCGATCTTTGCTCTTAAAATTCGTAGCTGTCAACTGAACAAATCTTGCACATCGTTGCACATCATTGCTGTAAGAATAGAATACAATACCGCGGCTAAGATACAAGAGACTAAAACTTAATGCAGAAAATTAGTGTATTCTGTAGTATGGCTACAATACTATATTAAAACCTCGACCCGATAAATAATAAAGCAAAGAGGCTAACCGGTTAAACATTAAAGCAAAAACGCATAATTTATCTCGTACTCGTGATTTTCCAGTATGAAAACTGCCAAGATCCTGTCCTGGTCGGCTGAAAGCATCTCGGTTTCCGAAGTGACGTCTTACCACTTTGAGCCATCGTTGTCCACCGGTCGCTTAAGTGATTTAATCTGGACGGTAGATTATATATCCCTGCTTCCCAATCGTTTACTGCGAAGAATGAAAACTCCGGGGCAAAAGCTCTTTGTGTTGGTCAGCGTTGAAGATTACTTATTTCATGGGTAAGCATATTAACAGTTTGCAAATTTTTTCAAAGGCAACCGCTAAGATTTTCATTGCGCGCTAGCAACTATTGACAGGCAATAGATATACGGACAACTTCAGGCTTAATGCCAGCAGCACAGTTCAAATGACTACTCAGTGGCTATACTAACTGGTCGCTCGGTATTGACTAAAGTATACAAAATACGGTAAAGCATGTTGAAGGATAGCTATAATCACATTACATCATTTGTCAGAAACGTCAATGCATGCATAGAAGCCAGTAACCGGGGCTCGGAAGAAGGTACATGGATTCTGTAGATACCGTAGGGGCTACGTGTTAGCTTATTGGTATGATTGTAAATTCAAAATGTATTCTCCAAAGCCTTGACATACAATTTTAACTACCAAATTAAGCAATCGCGCCCAGTCAATATCCACATAATCTCGAAAAATATAAAATGTGCTCCAGAATAGGTAAAGAAGTGCGTTTTTGCTTTAAGGTGCACTTAAATTGGCGCAAAAAGGTCCTGCTTTTAGATGACAGGGGAAAGCTGCTAGTTATAAAATTATATATAGAAAATTATATTATAACATACCATACACTGGTGACTAAATCGACTAATAAAATAATTGATCGTAATCCATTGATTTTACAATGTTGGGTAAAAAAGTATTAATGAATGCATCTGCAGTTTTTAACCCGGATGTTTATTTTGAGCGATTGCTTAGAGTGGAATGTTACACAAAGCTTTTTAGTGACTAAGTACAATTGTGACTTATTTCTTTAGAAGCCACCTTGATTGCGTGCTGATTCATTTCCATGCATTATCGCAAAAGTATGTGCGTATAACATTATTGCTAAGGGTTACAAACTTATAAGTGTGACACCGAGCAAAGGTGGCTTAGTGGCAAAGCCTTTGCCTTGCATTCGGGAGGACTGAGTTCGAGACCCAGACCGGCCACTCTTAAATTGGTTTGCATGGTTTCCAATTTAGACAAGGTAAATGCCGGAGTGGAGTAAACTTAGCCATGACATGAAAAATCCGTACACGGGCAATTGCCTTACGAGAAATCTATAAAAAATATACATATATTTATACAATATGCAGGCAGCGTGACTTTAAGCCGCCTTAAACGGCTATAACGGGAGTACATCGCTTTGGTTGTGACAGATAACCTGGTACAAAGCTTTGTAAGAAAACATAGGTAATCGTTTCCATCGGTCGTAGTGTCTCGAACACCACTTGTTTTACTATATAGTTTGCCAAGCGTACATACCAAGCGAGCAGCGGCTTTGGGCCTCTCCCCTTGACTGACGCAATAAAAATTTAACCACTGTGTACGTCGTATTCAAGACATTGGCGTACACCCCATGGGACGACGCAGTATCAATGCGTCGGGTCGCAATCATCGAGCCCGGTGGCGTGGTGCATTCGCGTGCGCCTCGCAACTGAAAGAGATGATCCCCACCGTTACCGAAAGTCTTGGGAGACGCAGTTTATTGTTGGTCGACAAACTCATCGGTTTCTTTATTGCTGAGATGTGCGCACTTTGCAGCGTGCTCTTACGCGTATGTGTAACGCTAAGGTGACTGCCTAGCCGCAATTACGCCGTTATAGGTAGTGCAGACTTGTTCCCCTAACCGCAGCCCGGAAATGATGCAGAATGCAGAGATTCCTTTGTTCCGAGCTTTGCCGAGGGAATGACGAAACTATGCGGTCAGAAGCATTACATTGTGGTGTAACTATTAAAGATATCAGATAGACTAATTAAGTGCTCGGAAATACTAATTAAGCATACTTTTTGCATTCCTATTCTATACTTAAGTGGATAGTCTGCTCTCGATGGCTTACGCACTGTTACCGTTTGACGTACAGGTTTGGCGATTTGACTGTAATGGACAAACTGTGGTCACTAGCAACCTCTCATGGTAAAGCTGCATGGTTCAGCCAATCGAACACATCCGTAATGTACAATTTTACGGTTCACACTGACTCGGGGCGTATTAATCAGATCATTGCCGAAAACAGCATTAAGTAAGTATTGCAATCTTTGATGTGTAGCTTAAAACGTTTCAGTGAGAATATAAGTGTGCCTTTTAACTGAGAAAGCGAGATTCTGGTTGCATGCAGTTTCTTTGTAGCCTATTCCTCTCTAGTTAACTCGTTTGTGTGATCAATGCTCACTTCTCTAACTACTGTGATTGTCGAGGTAGATTAGGTAGTAAGATTTTAAGGACGTCTATTTATTTAGCATATATTCTCATATCACGTAGATTGTATACAGCCATAAATAAAATGTTCTTCTATACAACATTTTTTCTCGGAAAGTACAAGAGCCAGGTCTGCTGTAGAGCAACTATAGTTTGTTGCATTAGTTCTGCGGTTAGCTTACCAGTAGAATAGCTGGCTATCTACGAGACGGTATGCACGTAGTTTGTTACAGAACAGCCTAACAGTCATTTGCAGGCGGTATGCAACACTGCGAATCCTACAAGCGATTACACAAGTCTTTTTTGCTTTTTAATAGCTTACAAATGGCGTTTGGTTGACAGGGATGGTCCGCGCCGTGGGCACTTTTGCGGCGACCTGACCGGCAAGAGTAAGTTTTACCACAGAATCGAATGGGCCTTTTAAACGGGGGGTTTCCCAAACAGCTAAATCGTGAAAATTGTTCAGAGTTTAGTGAAGTAGACGGTTGTTTGCTGTAAGAAACGGAATTTGAGTATTAGTTAGGCAGTCGGATTTGAACGAGTGCAATGCAAACCAGGTGCATAGCTCGAAGCCGCGTGTAAGAGACAAATTGAGTAAATAACATGTTTTTGCGGGTGGCCAGGGCACAGAGATGTAAATCTTGTAAATAATATCATCTCTTTGACAAAATAAGACTGAGTGCAGATCGTATCTCATTTATTTGCTATCAACACTGCATTATTTGCCAGCTAGCAGCGCCGGGGTAGCTTAGGCTATTTGTAATCCACAGCTTTATTGTGCGCATCGGGCCGTCAGTATTCTTAAATACAAAATGCCACTTTCTAGAGAAACAAACAATTGTCAATAATGTAGTTTTACAGCAAGCGGGGCTGTGTGCAATATGTGATTGAATTTAGGGCGCCCTCGCTGGAACTGGTGTGGCAAAGAACAAATGTGACCTTCAAACTATCTTAGTTGCAGGTTTGGACCTCCTGCCAGCTTTCCGGACGGCGCCGAAGAGCATAGACGTGTACTATCCTACGTTATGCGCACTGATAAGGCTGCGTCTAAAAGAACAGTACATCATGGATACTGAAAAAATTGCTGTTTACACTGGAGGTCAAGACTTTTTCAACGCGACGGCGGAAGCGTACGCTATATTTTGGCCTTAACACCTATGCACTATGTACACACATATTGTAAAACATTTTTTAGGAGACGTGCTACAGGTACGCCTTGTTCTACGGAGTTAAATAAGTTTTCGCATTTTAAATATATCAGGTCAATTGTTTCCGATATGTTCCCCTTTGCATCTGAAACAGTGCTACACTAGCCCGCCTAAGATACCTGTTTAAATTGAGTGCGCAAACCATTTCACACAGTATTTATCTTAAGATAGGTAACAGTCTACCATAACTCACCCTTGTTACTGATCTGTTCACTGTTTGATTTGCTTTGTATACATTAGTTAACGGCCTATTTAATGCGGATGGGTTTTTATTGACTGCAATGTCTGCAATGCTGATGTGTTCTATACCAGGTGTGTCGATTCGCGGCCTATTGTCATCAAAGGAACGCTCGACGTGGGCTTCTGCTATGGCTATGGCCCTAAGCTCTCGAAGGTACTACCAGTGGTAGTCAGTCTGCCACATTTCCTGCATGGCGACCCTAAACTTCGATCAGACATTGGCGGCCTTAATCCGGACGAGAGTAAACACGGGTTTCGTGTTCATGTTCACGCCGTAAGTTCACCGTGCATTTATTGATTTAGGTACTAAGCAGCAACTAACAATACCGATATTGGGTAATTATTGATACTATCCTCTTACAAGACTGCATTAGCTGACCCCGGCAAAGTTGCAGACGCACATCGAGGTTCATTGCGAATGAAGGTTGCATAAACTGCGTTAATTAAATGGACGTTTATTTTAAGCGACACTGGTAGAACACAATATACAAGCGCACTTGAACTTGCTTCAACCACCTTAGGAACTGCCTAGATCAAAGTTGTATGGCAGGTTACGTCGGTTAGTGGGGTGTAGGTATTTGAAGTTGACAGGGCAGTTAGATCTTTAGGCAAGAATAAATTAGGTTACGCATAAAAAAACGAGACAGTTTCCTGTCCTGGGGATTAACTAAAATAAAAGATCGTTAAACAATTCGTAATGCTACCATATGATTTTTACACGTGGCTTATCGGGCACGCTGTCTGCACCATCAGTGCTGCTTATTCGTCAAGTAAGCAGTAATAAAGCAGATCGTGATGCAAACGACCCGGCTCAACTGTCGATATGGTGAACTACTACTTGCTAGCTAATAGAAATATTAGATATTTTGATGATGATGAATATTATTATTATTATATGAAGCATTTTGTCTATTGCTTAGACGATTGAGCCGAACAAATAAGATTTCGGGTGCTAATATTCAGATCATGCACAAGTGGTGTAATCTGGCCGCCACAAAATGATGATTGCCCACGAGTCCTGACAGGTCATGTGACATGGATTATTGTGCCATTTGAATGAATGTGATTTTGAATGACAGGATGTGTCCGATAGAGCGATTTCTGATTGGAGATCGGTGCAAGCTCCCTAGCAGCATGATGGGTGACACAGATCAATTTGGTACAAATGATCATTGGTCTCAGCCTGCACCCACACTGCACTTTGCAGTTGCTGCAACCGTTTCTTAGCGACCGTTTGTGCCAATTGCCTACCGAATACCTTGAAGACTTAGACATAAAAAACTCAGACGATTTATACTACTAATAATAATTGTTTTAGTGTATTTGTAATTGGAGATCATTTTCAATGATTTTTCTCACATAGTTCAGCCAAAAGCGATTTTTTTTCCAGCCGTCTGGAGTGGTGGTGAACTCGCGGATACGGACCCAGATAAATTAAAATCTCAGTTTGAGGGGACGACCAACGCCGCTACTGCTTCCAATCTTTTGGCAAGAAATCGTAAGTATAAAATTAACGTCAATTACAATTATCATGCACTTCTTACTACTAATACTACTACTACGGTTGAATGCCGGTCCCTCAGTGCAATGGTTACTGACGAAGGATATATTCACTTGTTGGCGAGAGTGTAAGTAGGCTTTGATAACCTCAAGCCAAAGAGCGATTTTGTTCTGTTGTTATGTTGAGACTCAGAGTGGACTCGGTTTTCAAACGCACCATGTTATGAGTAGTTCAAGCTTAATCCGGACTCGTTACTGGGTTAGCAATATATGGTCTTCATAAAAAGATGTGTATACGAAATGCATGAAATGTCGAACGAGGGTAAATCGTGTGATCTGTATTATCTCTTAATAGTGTTCATAAGCAATATTGCTGATGAAAATAATGTAGAAGGGCTGTAGCATATGTGCGTAAACCAAATATTGTTCATAAGCAATAAATTTATTCATTTGTTCGTTATTCACATTTAGGTACACGTCAGTAGCGACGTATGCCACCACAACTAAAGCGCATTACTTTTGTCGTAGCGGATTGAATAGCGAACCCATTCTGCAAATATAGTATTAGCATACTGATTCGGCAAATTCAATATGTAGTGTAGTACAAACGTTTACATACCATTTTGTAAGCTAAGATTATCGTTAACACGTGCTTGTAGTGACGGTGTTTCGATAAACGAGCAATTGAGTTTGTAATAACGTCCGATATTGCACTCGCCACAATACTTACATACGCCTTCGTCAATTTCATAACAATTTCTTCTTGAGCACATGGGATTGTGGTACCTATGCCATGTTGTTCGGCATATTATAGATTAATTTTTCTGTGATAAAAGTTTCCATTTATTGCTGCAAAAAGCAGGACTCGACATAGAGACCCATTACAAACGCCATGTTGGGGGGGGGGGGTCTCTAAATTCTCTGTAGGCTTCTAAAATGTGTGTACTGAACGGTATCTTGACCAGTACTAAATTCTCTACAAGTGTGCGTTCGTGGCATAGTTCTAGTGCGAGCGTGGTCGATGCGTTTTTGGCAAGCCTAACGTGCTCTTTATGAAATAAAATTTTATTTTATTTATTTTTACGATCAGATATTGTGAAATATGGGGCAATTGCGGGAAGGCAGTATCTTACTATAGAAACAATTTTTATTCTAAATACATTTAGCGTGATTTTTAGGTCCATGTCAGTAACGTCTCCCACTAGAATCATGGCCGCCGTGGCCTTGCTACGCATTTACTGTGTGCCACTGTTATCCCTAGATAGCAAAAGTGATTAATGAGTTTAATATTTACTCCCCTATATTGATGCACCGGTCATCTGCAGCGTACGATCCGCCTTTACTAAAACGTAGTTTTTTTTTCGTTTTGGCGATGTTGATGATTAATTGGTGTTCTTGGCACCAATCGGAGACTTTCTGGAGATAAAACTGCAAGTGGTTTCGTGTTTTTGCAAGCACCACTTGGTCGTCAGCATAAAATGCATGTATTGCTTTTATATTTCTGAGGGCGTCCGCTAAGCCAGCTATATACAACATAGAGAAATGGGCTTGCGGAGTCACCCTGGACAACTCCAGTTTTCTGTGCTACTGGCCTGCTGACATAATTAGCCCAGTTTTTAATAATATTAAGTACGCTTGCAGTCACGTATTAGATTATACACAGTTCCCTCTATATAGTATGCGTGTTGAAGACATCGATTGTGTGTATCGTCCTCTTCTTCAGTTTGTCTGCTGCGCTTAGTCCCTGCGGTCGTCGTTTTATCTGCGCCGTATATTCTAAATGGTTTTAATTGTCCGCGAAAAGGACGAATGTGTATCCCCTCCGACCACATCCCAGGGTCCGGTAGTTCTTTATATTTGTTAGCTGCTATATTTATATGAAGACTATCATAATATGCCTGGTTTATTCCTGAAAATTTCGTCACTTCGTCCCATCGTTACCCACAATCCGAGCTACATATTGTTGTATATTCTCACATATATGTGACACATTGACGCGGCTTATAAATAGCGCTTTCATGCGAGGTCTTTCGGGCACGTCTTGAACGTTTACAACTTTCAGATCTGTCAGGTTGTTTGTACCAGTTGTTGCACGTTGTTCACGATTCGTCACCGCCTCCTTCGTGTCCTCCTTTTCCAACTGTCAGCCATGTATTCTTGCGTCCTCCATCTGAAAGCATGACTTGCAGTTTGTTGTGTACCAATCGGGTATTTGGTATGCACAATAAGTAGGGAGTGGTTTACTGCAGCCCTCACAAACAGTGCGATCTTTTGATTGATGGATATCACCACCACAAGTGACAGATGGAAGGCCTGGGTTGCTCTCGACGTCTCCAACCAGTAACAGCATAATTACAAGTGCCGTGGAAAAAATGAGTTGTGTCTTACTAAAGCATCGTCGAGTTAGATAGCACGTCCTTTGAGGTTAGTTTTTTTCGTTTGCTAGAGCAGACAAAAACTGCGTCCGTCTGGTGGCCGCCATCATGCAGAATGATGATTTTTTTGCTGAACTAAAGATCGCCGTTTTTGATCAAGTATTTGTTTGGTTAAATGCAATCCGAACATGGTTGTATTTGCGCGTGTTGATTTGAAAATTGTTGAATAATGTTTGCAATCATTTGTTTCTCGGGACACTATCCTATGCTTTGCGGAAGTCGATAAGCACTGCGTATGTCATGTAAGTTAAATGTTTTGTCCTTAAACGTACCTGATGACGTCCTCCGCTGCTTCCCAGTTGGTAGAAACCCAAATTGCTGAGCTGAGCTATACTATCTGGCAAAGGTGACTAAATGTTTGAATGCTTTTTGGCGTCAAGTTGCTGAGTTGGTATCTCGGTTTGACAGTGAAGGAGGATCCTATGTGAGATGCGTGATGTAATTGTTTTAACGGTCACACTTATCAGAAGACAATCTATATTAGGTCTTGAAGTTGACGGAGTTGCCCTTTGTTTTGTAGATTGACCATGGTTTACAACGTTTTCATACACCGCGAAAACCTTAATTCAAACATTGGTAGGAAAGCTTTGCGATTACGTTGCTATAACGATGGTACCAACAATTAGGTTTTTATAGAACAACCTTCACCTTTATTCGTAGTGACTTTATAACTTTGTTAAAGTCAAACGCTCTGTTCGTTCGCGTTCCTGAGCTTGCGGATCGCCAGATAGTAGAAATACGCACATAACTGCCAGTAATGCATTAAAATGCATATGTCACAAACTATCGTTTATTACTGGGTGGGGGCACCGGTGTTTTTTGGCTGATCCTAGCAGTTATATTTCCCATAATTGTGTTTCTGGTATGTCTTGTTCGCCTGTGCGAGCACCACTATATAGTGTTTCTTAATTTGGCTGTCGAAATTCGGCCATGTATTTTGTGAAATGACTCTTTATTGGAACCGTCTAAATTCAAACAATTCTAACTATTCAGGGAATTTTGTAGAAAAGGCTATTGCCCGTGTCTGCCCGCTTTTGTGGGTGTGTCAATATCCTTCATATTACATAACGGTGTTTAACGGTGTTTATCTTCACTGTTATGGAATTAGACCAGAGTTTATGCTTCAGTTTTGGACTCGTTTTTAAGTGGGTTAACATGGCATAGTAGATGCTGGAATGAAACTTCTGATCCGTATACGTATTTTCTAGGTTAGTTCGACTCTTGCCAATGCCGATCCGGTGCATAGCTTTTGTTGTCGTTCTGGTGTCCAAAGCCCTGATATACATTTTATAATGAAGTGCATATGTCTATGTTTGGGCAGTCTCCTCTTAATCAACTTGTTAATCGGTAGAAACAGCCAATTTTAGCGCCATTGCTTGTCCACATGATGTAGAAAGCCTTTAACATAAAAGATCACCTCTGCTATGTATGGGAGTTCGTTTCATTAATATTATTATTATTATTATTATTATTATTATTATTTTTTTTTTTAATTCCTCTAATTATTATTATAATAATAATTATTATTATTTTACTTCGACTATAGATACTTGGTTATATTATGAATATTAATATACTAAGTTCTGTTATGAATATGTTGTCTTGGTTTGCAGTCCAGGTTGCCGGAAGGCAAGGAAAAAATGCTGGCTTCCGTAAAGCCATGGCCGGTATTTGCCGGATATACGGCATTCGCATGCACGTTGTGTTTGATGGCAGCTGCTATTTTCTTCGGGTTCTCAATTTATCTCCAGGAACCTCTAGAATGTTGCGATGAAGATCTTACGCCGCATACGCCCGACGACATCCCGACAGAGGTGAGAATTTCAAAGTGCTGTATATCAACATATGTAGTTCAGCATTATTAAATTTTGTTGTTTGTAAGTATATAGACAAAATAAACATGTTTGTCTTAAAAAAATTCTAAGTTAGTTCGACCTAGAATTTTTTCTTTTAATAAAAAAAATTCTAGGTTGGTAGGTAGGTAAAAAAGTTAAACATTTTTTACACTTACTTAAAAAATGTTTGTAATTCTAGAACTGTGTTTTTTGTGAATCAATTCTAATCCAAAAGTGTGAACTTCGATCATTGAAAATGTTTAAGCGTCCCAGGTTGAAAAAAGCTTAACACTAGCTTCTGCTAAAAAACGTCTTGGACATTTACGAACTGGCAAAATTGAATCATGCCATGCATATGTTCGGTTTCAAAGGAATGACTACATGTACTGAATCAAACGACACGACCCGTGGATTTTAAGTGTGAAAGCAGTCAAGCTATGCAGCATTGAATGTCATAAGCATTTAAGGAATAGCGAAACGCTTAAATTTTAGTGCGTCATTATATATTAGTGGAAAGCATGATTTTAAAGTGTTTACCGTATTGGTGTAGGGACTTTTATTGTGTCCCTTTTGTATGTGCTTTTGTTGGCTTCGAGAAGGCTACTTTATTTTTAATGGTTTGTAACCTCAATAAACGTTGCATTAATAGCAACCCCGACACACGCTTTTCATCATGCAGAAGCAGAGCTGGCAACCCCCGTTTAGGCGTAGTCCAACTTCTCGAGCGCGTTAAAATAGGGACTGCAAGTTCTTGTAGTAGTCTGACTGCTCTGATTGCGTAGAGTACTGTGCGTCCTTCACCCCACACAATTGTCATCTGCCACCTTGAGACATTTCTCAAGCCTTTCGGGCGCTTGAGTTTCCTTTGGAGGGCCCGGCAATAGCGGTATCTGCCGGTCGGCGTCTAAAAAGTTGTGTAGTCTCGGCTTTCCGGACTAGAAGCCATCTCGCGCGTTGAGCATTGGTGTTATATATTAATAAGAATAACTCTATTTAGTATGTGTGGGTCGAGCACTAGCCTGCGTTTTCGGCCAGGGCGGTCTACCGTCACAAGAAACTCGAACAATTTCCGTTTTGGCACCTTAGCGATTGTCTCGATGCGGCATGTGTCTCTTGAGTCCGTCATCATCGTTGTCGTCGTAGGTTGCCTCCTCCTTAGTGTGGGACTCTCACCTACTAAAACTCGGGTTTCTTCGCTTAAGGTTTGGATTTGTGGCATAAGGAGCTGCTCATGGATCCTTCGGTGGTTTGTTCCAAGAGCCGGGGTGCGTCGAGACCCTGCGGAAGGCCAGGTTGAATGTCGCTCCTTAATAAACCTCTAATTTGAGCTTTTCGCTTTGTTGCAAACGTGTCTTGCTCATGAGCGTCCAGGTAAGCTGAATGTCGGCGGTGTGGCGGCCGGAAAGCGCAAACTCAGATGACTGGCGCCACGTTGTTCGTTCTGTGTTTATCTGATGTGCCCAGTCATAAGTGGCCCGTGCTGTTGCAATTCGAAGTGGCCAACCCGCCTAGGAATGCTTCAAAATCCGCCAGTGGCTTGTTGGGTATAGAGTAGCAGCTCTAAACTGTAAGGGAGGATCCTGGAAGATACACCTAGGGGTACCCCGGTCCGAAGCCATTGCTATTGACAGAAATACCTGTGCCTTGTCCCGTTCACCATATCGCCGTGTCGGCCGAATTATTCCTGTAGACGTTTGCCGTCCACCGCGCGGTGGCGATGTTTGGCTCAGAGAAAAAACATAGGGATATCCGTTTCGACCGTGTGTATGCGCCGAGCAAGTCGTGAGCTGCCCGACACTGGTTTAAATTTCTCGTTCTGAGTGGATGCTCCGTCGGCCACTTGCCGAAGTAGTCCGCCGTCGTCAGCTGAAACGGTGGCTTTCCGACGCGAGGGCCTGGCGCGACGCCGGCTCTCAAATCGTGGTATCTCCGCGAGAAGTCAGCCGCCGCCCGGATCTGGGCGGAGCCGGGCACCAAGGCCAGATCCTGCCCATCAGCCGAAAGTACACGCCTGAGCAGCGGGCTGTGCAACCTGGGGGATCGGTGAGGGGTCTGTGGTCGTCGCTTTTTTCTCAGCTAGTCGACCTGCTACCGGCAGGAAAGGTAGCCATGGAGTCTGCACGGTGCCCTGCAGGGTAACAAACGTAGCAATAAGGCCGTGGCGCTATGCATTTGCGGACCATGTGGCCCGGGCATCGGCAGCGGTAACAAATAGGAGGGGTCTCCTTATCTGCTAAGCAGGTGTCCACGGACCCGGATGGATGCTACGATTGCGTGCCTGGATATATACGTTCAATATGTTACGAGTGGTTTCATAGTGTCATATAAAATTGAAACCTCGATTATTGGAGACTTCCCTTCTAGATGCTTGAGGATAGAAGTTAATTATTATTGCATAGAGTAGACGAACAACCTGCCATCGCGCTTACACGCCGTCCTGATTGGAGATCCACAAAAACCTATTTGGATCTACTTATTATTTCCTTAATATTTCTTTCTTGTATTAAATAGGAGGCAGCAACGCTAGAGATTATGCGTTTAAAGCATAGACGTTGGCCGAAAAACCTCAATCTTAAGAAGGTTTTTCGGGTCTTGAAAAAGCCAACGGTAGTTTCTCGAAGATATACCTCAAATTGAGTTCCAAGCCCGTAGGAGACGGAAGATGATCCAGAATTAAAAACATTTTTCAAAGAGGTTTAAATCAGTGTAATTATTAGATTCCACTTACAGTTAACAAAATATGTCTAGCAACCAGACTTCGTAGGAAAGCTTTTGAAAGCCGCTACATACTAAGTGACGTGAACGTTCAAGCAAAAGAAATAAACTACATGACTCGGGTAGCTGTGCTGAATGGCCGATCTAGAATAAATGATAACCGAAATAATATTAAGTTGCATAATCTGAGACTTGCACTGCACCAAGGCATAGAGGTTAGCGAGTCAATTCTATAGAACAAAGTTATCGGAACAAAACAATGTCGGTTGTCCACGTTAAATCTAGTGCTATTGTAACCGCTCAGATTATACAGCTTTAGCTTAGAGTCAAACATTTTCGCCAAACTGCAGATTGTCTACTCATCAGAAAAAAAGCAAGATTATTCGTGATAGCGCATTTGTGATCCCCTAACCATCAGTCGTCTCATATATATATATATATATGTAATACAATTTTTATATTATACTGCATTATAAAGGAGCTGTCATCAGAATCGGAAACAGATCTACGTAGGGAACAAAGGCGGCAGGCCCTACGAGCAAGACTACCGGCCGGGCTCCCTGTTTATTTTAAAATCCACAAGGGAGATCTAGATGATCTCGGTGTGGACATTCCGGATTGGGTGATGGAGAAACTCCAAGCTCAAATTGATGAGCAGGGCTCATCCTCGAGCAGCGAGGATAGCTCCGACGAGCTGACGTCAGCCGTCGGGAGCTCGTCCTGGTCGACTGTATCATCACGGTCGCCGTCGCCCGTACAACAGCCCGTAAAACATCAAGACACCAGCCGATCGTCTCCGGCGCCCGATAAGTCCCAGGCTTGTTCGGAAGCTGAGGAGGACGGTAAGTCTGACCGCGTTCTTGCTGCTTGATTAATTAACGTCTAAATTTACTTCTATTAACGTCCACTGGTTAACTTGTCATTACTCACTACTAAATTGCAACACGCAGCTCTTTGGGAACGATACTAAGCAGCCTGTTAAGGATTGTTTTAGGGTTCCACTACTATCCTTCTGACCCAAAGCCATTTGCAAACCGCAGTTTACATGATCTTAGATATTCTATTGTACTGTGTGTTACGCTTGACAGATTTAGTAGTGTTAATTGCAGAGTAAGGGGTATCTTCAAACTAAATCACAGGCTTACAGGCACTCAAATACTTATATAAATATACTCTCATTCACTACGAATTGGTCATTCAGGATGTTGCTTGTAGAAATTAATTTATTCTACAAGTACTACGGGAGTAACTATGGCTCTCTTACCGGCCTGGTCTGCTGGTGCGCGACTTCCGCGCGCTGCGGGGACCTTCACTGGCCCCTATGTAAGTTAGTCAGACGGTACAATCTCCCAATAGTAACACTCCCGTGTGTTAACAACTAACCGGGGGGCAAGGCATACGATAGAGATTGGTTGGCAACGAATTTATATTGTCATCCTGTCGTGGCCCATTAGAGGGCTGTTAAGGCTATTGCCAATACGGGGGGACCGTGCTGCACGAGGATCCCCGGGCTGGACGGTTAATGCCCCGGGTGACACCCGGTGGTACCGTCCGGGACGCCTGCTGCCTTGGCTTAATAGGCAAAATGAGTGAGAAGTGGCCACATGAGCGCAGACCACTGGTCGAGAGGACCTTCTGTCCTTGTGGCAGCATGGCCGCTGACTCAAGGACTGTTGGCAAAACCCTAGATTTCTTAACATGTCCGGCCCTCGGTGCATTGAAGATATACCTCAGGTTAAGTGCCAAGTCCGTAGGGGACGGAGGATAGTCTAGAATCAAAAACAACCTGCTCGAGACGCATCTGATGCACGCTTTAAGTAAAACTGTGTAATTCCGCATTATAAAGTGCATATTTCGTATTTTGTGTGTGAACTGTAGACATCGATTGCCATTTGTTTTAACTCGTAGTTCTTTATTGCCAGTTCCTCGAGCAGCGTATCCACCAAATATTGACTTTCGCTAGGCCTGCTACATGCAGTGCGAACGAAAACGGCTGGTGGCACTAATGAGGTTAGCCCTTTGCATCTCTAAAAGGAAATGGAGCATCTTGCACAACACAGAAGACTTGGTCTCTGACAGGGTGTTGAAAGGACTATTCAGTGGTTTTTTAGGTCTAACGAAACGTCTCATTTTATACGCTCTTCCACAAGGCCGACTGGGTATTTTAGGGCATCGCGGGTGTTGCTCCGACGGGAAGGCAGTCATGCTTAAAGTATGACCGGTAGAGCAGCCGAGAAGCTTGAGCCAAACACATTCCCCATTAGTTAGTTTCTTTATTCACGAAACAAACAGGACCTAACGTAACTTTTGGCCAATTCCTCGAGCAAAGCCTAGCATTTGTGGGCGCCAGCACGCCGCGGTGCATATTAACCAAATGAGAATAGGTCCAATACCACTTTTCTCTCGTTAGTTTTCCATAGTTGCTACGCGGATTTTCCCTTCGACAAGGCGGTGCTGATTCTGCTGTTTTGGACTTCTTAATGAAAGCATCTGACTTCGCCGCCATATAGAAAGAGGGTTGTAAATAGTTTCAGTCGCGGTCGTTGACAACTAGAACGGATCCTACATGCCTCCATAGCATACAATAAGCCAAGGCACGTGAAGGTCATTAATTGAGACAGTGTGTTATACATGTCGAGAGCTCGAAAGCTGCGGTAAGTATGCTATCGTGGTATTCCTCGCCTACAATTTAGTCCCTGCGGCTTAGAACTACCTTGCGCAGCTTGCGTAATTTACATGGGACTTAAGGTTACGGTAATTTTCTAGGAATATCAGCGCTAGTACGCAAATCCCAAGTACCTCTTTTCTAGTGAAGGGATAATGATGATTTTGTTCTAGTTGTAATAAACTAAGGATCCAAGCGTGAAGGGCAATATGTGTGCATATGCCGCTATCTTAGTTTATTTAGATTTAGCGGCATAAGTCTTGTAGAGACAATTGTGTCCTATATTCACATTGTTGATTAAATCAGGTATTCTGTTGTATAATTCAAGACAAAATACATAATTACAATCATCATCGTAATAACAAGAAAAATAAATGAACTATAATATGACAACATTTTTGCCACACCTAAAATGTATAGACTAATCAATTGGGCTTTGAATTCCTGCCAATATAATAACATCTATAATATTTTATTACCGGCAGTGGAAGCTCAGCCGGCAAGCGATTCGCCAGAGAAAATGGAGGACGAAGTACTAGGCGAAGAAAATGTCTAACATCGACAAACTGGCAAGGGAGTGATCTCTGCGTGAGCGAGATATGTCTCAAAGGTATGGCACTTGGCTGCATCAGTTATGCAATATTGCATGTTTGCATATATGTTTAAACGACTGTTTCTTTATTCCAATGTTAGGGTTCGCTTAAGACAAGAACGGCACAGGTAGCTTAACTGACAAGATTTTTTTGTGACGTTTGAAGCAATTTACAAACTGAACATGACGGTTTTGGGGATACCGAACAGGCTTTTTGACTGTTCGATCGGATGTCAAAGCAATCACAAAGTTGGCCGGCTGAGCTTAAACCAAAACAGCGGTGCTTTAATCTTTATTTAGAGGTTAACTGGTAGCATGCTTTATGCGTACTGGGGGTCCTTGTTAAAGCCATACAAGTGTGGTGGCAAAAAATAGTCACTTTTCTTTGAGACTTGATGGCAGTACAAGCAACCTATTTTCAACATATTACATACAATTTTGTATATTATCACCATGCATTAGTAGTTTAATAGATCCAACTACGCCCAAATAAGATGTTTTATTTTATACCGTTGTACTGAGGATGTTTCTATTTAGTTTAATTGTAAATTTTGCTACCGAGCCATATCGCTTAAGCTGCGACGTTTGCATGCACACATACTTCAACACAGATAAGCGTCTGCACGCAAAAAGTGCTTTATTACACTTCGACACAAGGACGCTCTGTTTCTGAGTTTACACGGTATGTTATGAAGTTTGTTACGCACTACATTCGTGTTTGAGAGCCATCGAGCGTATGTGCAGTTCACACATTCAAGTTTAGTACACTAAATAATTTAAGTAGATTCCCCTTCTTCCCCTAAGTTTGCGAGACTTGGTATCCATGCGAGCATATCGTTGGAGAGCTTTACTGCGTCATTAGTTAGTTAATTTGCCGATAATTAGATTGCCTTTTCTTGGGTCGAAAAGAGAGCGTGGAAGGAGGCGACGGACGTATTCGACGCCATTGTGACGATCATTACAGCCAAGATAACAGCTAGGCAGAAGAGGTTCACGTGGTCTCAGAAAAGGGGTCGAACCAAGAAGCCGGGGGAAATGAGAATGGAAATGCAGCCAAGTCTTCAAGCTCTTGACATACCCCTCCAGAACGGTGTATACATTGACATAAGCTCCCTATCTGGATGCATGTAGATATGCAGAAAGATAGGGAAGACATAGCTGAGTCAAGACGAATTGGCAGATACGCCTCTCCTACGGCTTGCCCAATATTACCGAGCCTGGGAGGGTAGAAAGGAATCCTGGCCTAATGGGGTCTGTAAGTTCCACACTAATCACGCAAGCTGCTAGTGACGCATGCGCATTAAGCAAAACAAAATTAAACCTTCTAGAAAAATAGCACTGGTTACACCTCATATATCAATTATCAGCTGTCCATGGGTTCCATGTCTGTTCCACTATAATGTAACCTTTGCTGCTGCGCAAGAGATCATCCGATATGACATCATAAAGATAGCAATCATGGCCTACGAGTAATAGTTGTATTGTAGAACACTACTGCTGCTTTTTATACTTTATTGGGGGTTCACCTCTAGCCAGCAGATGTGAACCCCCAATAATAGTGCAGAAAAAACTACAACAAAAGTAGCGAATTAGGAGAACTTGACAGTACAGCGCACGTATGTAGCGTTATTCAACCAGTGTTATTGTGTGTTGACTTATTGGATTATTATTATTATTGTTATTATTATTAGTTATTATACTTTCGGTTATATTATTCATTTTTCGATTGCTTAGCCCCATGTCAAATAATCTGCCGTATTTATTATATCCTCTCACTCAAACATTTTGTGATACGGGTTTAAGGAATTAACTAGGGTATTAAAATAGCTGTGTTCTCAAATATAAATATCTACTTTGCGATGCTTTATATTTTAAACATGACGTTCGCTACCAGTGGGGCCGGTAGAAGCACTGTGTCAGCGTCAAGGCCACAACCGCAGTTCGTGGCGGTAAATGACGACAGCAAAAATGACGGCTTTAATGCCGCCGGGCGACGTTTTCTCCATCGTCGTCGTCGGACGGCGGGTGCCCTCGTCACGTACCGGTCACCACCCTACCCCAACCTCCGGCAAATAGCAGATCTGCAGCGTCTAGCTACGCCCGAACATTCCGCCTCATCGGGGCGTACTCTGCCGAGGTGTGATAAAGAAAACTGTTTCCCAACAAGCGATATGGATTTGTGGTACTCGAGTTCGAAGAGCCCCGTGGAGAAGCCCACTTCACACTATTCGGATCTGCAAATGCCAGAGCAGGACCGAGAGTTGTGACGGACGGTGGATGGAATTCGAAAGCATCATTGGCAGTGAAAATATTTCAAGTAAGTTTAGGCAAGCATACCCCCTGATGTTATGTATGCCTTCGGATAAGCTTAAGACGCGCGCTGTAAACATTTGTTTTTTACTTAGTTATTTGTGCGACAACGGCAAGGGCACAATTTTATTTTTATTGTGTAGTACAATAAAGCATACAGTCGCGCACAGTTACCATATTTACTGATCTTAACCATATATGCCGTGTGCTGCGGCAGGCCTGCTGCGAATTTCGTTCCTATTTGACACTTCCATTTGTTTGGTGTTGTTTTTTCTCCTGGCGTACCCTAGTAATTAATACACAATCAGTTCTATCAATTTGCTTTGTTTCCTCTACACTCTAATGAACTAAGTGTGTTTACATTATAGATATTCTCAATGTGGTATGTTATGCGATGCCTAACACGTTCATTTTTTGTATCTGTTACAGATTACGTTCCGTCAACACGGCAAATTTTTTTTAAAAAGGAACCGCTATCTGGCCAAGATATTGGACCTGTGACGGAAGAGTAGTTGGATAGTTTGCCGACGACAAATATGTTGTGGAATTTTAGTTTCGTTGCCGTTTTTGACAAGTTACGATTTTTTATCGACATTTTTTATTGACAAAGCTTCAAACGTGCAGCACGCAGATACTGGCTGTATGGATAATACGCCGGCTGAGCAACGTGTCGTACGACATTCTCTATTTTGTACTGTCGCAGAAAAAAGGCATGCGAGATAAGATACAAGAACAGTAATAATGCTGAACTATTTTTAAGACATGATACATTTATTTTCAGTATAATACATTATGCACATGTTACACGTATCATTGAAGTGAACTAATTGTTAAAATAATATTTCACCTTTTGTGTGATTATACTTGCATATGGCTCTAATGCAAGTGGATCCATATATAAGCATAGAT
The DNA here is from genome assembly GCA_003439945.1 of Dermanyssus gallinae. Taxonomy (NCBI): domain Eukaryota; kingdom Metazoa; phylum Arthropoda; class Arachnida; order Mesostigmata; family Dermanyssidae; genus Dermanyssus; species Dermanyssus gallinae. The sequence continues at coordinate 48,854 of QVRM01000382.1, forward strand.
GTACAATTTAATTAAATGTAAAACCACTGCGTAAATTTAATAATAAATCACAATCTTTGTATTTAATTTGAGCATAAAGTCCTCTTACTTTATTGCATCTCATTAAAACCATTTCCAATATCTTAGAAGTAAATTTATTAGGTATACGTCTATCAGCTAGTGATGAGAATTTTTGTGAGAATAGTCAGCTGTTCGAATGCAAACAGGGTTTGGCGTGTTTTGGCAAGCTCCTGAAAAATAGCCTACATTTTACCGTGACAAGAGCGTCCAACATGGCCCTGCATCGAGAAACGAGGACACAAGACCCAGAAAAGGTGAACTCAGAGCGACAACACGACAAAAGCAAATTACCTGTCTCCAACTGTGATGACAGAATCCGCCAATAATGTCAAACGACAGTGAAGTGCACCGCCTGTGCATTGGAATCCATCTGCGCTGCA
>QVRM01000383.1:0-7500 GCA_003439945.1 Dermanyssus gallinae
ATAAATATATAAATATATAAATATTAAATATATATATATATATATATATATATATATATATACTCGGCGTTGTCAACAACAGGAAGTAAAAGTACTAAATGGATCATATGTCGTGTGTATTTTTTGCCTATGATTATTACTATTGCTTTACTATTATTGTGGTTATTATCACTGTGTTTATTGGCTATCAGGCCAAAGCAATGAATAAAACTGCAACTCTAGGAAAAGTGAAATTCACGTATGACACTCTAGCTAATGCTGCTTGCTATCAGCGTCGTCGCTGTCACGGCCAATCCACTGCATTATCAATCCGGGTTGGCCGATCTAAGAACTGAACTGGACCGAATCGTGGCCTTCTATTTTGGTGTTCTTTCTCTCTCTCCAGCAGTATATCAGAGAAAATCTATCTCTCCTCGCTCATATTCGTGCATCCTCAAAAGCGCTGGAAAGCTAGAATTCCAAACATTTAAGGAGGTTGTTGTTATTCTAGACCATCCTCCGTCCCCTACGGGCGCTTGGAACTTAACCTGAGGTATATCTTCAATGCACCAAATGCCGGACATGTTAAGATATCTAGGGTTTCTCCAACCGTCCTTGTGGAAGCATGACCGCTGAATCTCAGCGGTATAGTTTATCATCTATTCTCAATGAGCATCGCTCAAAGAAAATTCGATCAACAACAGGAATCGAACCGGCGACACGCCGGTAGATGACAACCATGATTAACGCACTAGTCCCCTAGACTACGCCGCCACACTGGAAGGCTGCTGCCCAAAAAAAAGCTCATTCATTGTGTCGAATAGGAAGACAATGAAAGCGGCGGTGGTTAGGCGTAAGCACCTGGTGAAACTATAGCGGAGCGTAGCATAACCATTCCCCATGTTTAGCAAGTCGCCTCTTCCGACACTCGAGTTAAGAGCGACTTGTATTTCCTCGTTGAATGTCGAGCGACAGCATCTGAAGGATTCCCAATAATTCGGATGTTCTCGAGTCTCCTGTCGAAAGGTTTAGTCTTCTACTCACGCACTAAACCTGCTTAAGTGTAAGAGGGCCTGAACCTCCCATAGTTTCGTGCATGGCCTCTACACCGAGTATGCAAACCAACATGAGTGCGGAAAATTAACACCAGAGTATTTTCTGCATTGGTAAGCCTCTGCTAAGCTGGAGGCACGACCTGCTCGGTCCGCACCTGCATCGACATTCTAGTCGGTCACAGTACCAAAAAAAAAAGCATGCGGCCATGCTTAAAGGGTCAGAGTGACAGAGTGAGGGGTCAGACCGGGGGTTTCAGTACACACGGAAAGCCGGCATATCTCAGTGAGCGACTAAACGTGTTATTTAAGGCGGAGTGACGTGCTCGTCGGCCAGCACTCAAGACGCATGACAGGCCATGGCCATAGGCCAACGCGTCTGCAAGACCCCCGCAACGACACCGGTGGGGCATATACATCGTCATCTTTAGATATCTTTCTCTCTCTTTATATATATATATATATATATATATATATATATATATTATAATATATATATATATATATAATATAACAAGCAAAACAGGACGATCCTAGAGAATTATGAGTAAAACACATTTGATAGCGCTAGGGAGCTCAACGTATCGAATCCACCGTAGTGTATTCTCAAATCTGTGAAAAGGCGTTTATATATATATATATATATATATATGGAAATAGTCCATGTGGTTAAGCCATGTAACCGGCATTATAAACTATACACTACATAGTGTCTCGATTACGTAACTTGAGATCGCTCGATGCATGTGTATACATCGTCATGTTTAGATGCACCTATATACATATATATGGAGAGAGAGAGAGAGAGTGAGCAAGCAAAGCTAAACACGGCGATTCTTGAGAATTGCGAGTGAAACCCACTAGGGAGACTAATAATGGCAACATCAACACCAGATATTGATGTTCGAAAGGAGCTTGGATCTGAATATTTTCAGTGTCTCTCATCTATGGTCTGGTCGTGCATGTTACAATCGCCATATATATATATATATATATATATATATATATATATATATATATATATATATATACCACAGATATATTTCATGGTTATCACCTTGCCTGTATCTGTAAAAACAAGTAAAATTAAAGATCCCTAAACCTGCCAATATTGAATTTGCCTTTTAAGGTTTATTAAGCCGAACGTTCCATCGTGGTGATTGATGACTTATTTTAGAAAGATATCCACCTGTTAGAGATCGCCGTCTGCCGAGAGCGACAACCAAAGTTGAGACACTTCATAGCTGCGAGGCGACAGCAGATTTACATAATCTCTAGGCAACTGACCGGCGAAATATGCTAGTGTATTGCTTAAATAGATGCACCGCAGTTCTATATATATATAAAGCAGTTTGTGAACATCACTTCTGCCTTGTCCCAATATGATGTGTAAATCAATGTGCCAAACAAAGCAAGTGAGTATTGAACTGGGAACATTATTGTTTTAGGAACAATTTACACTACAAGCGATCTATCGTTCAGATGCTTCTAGCACTAGTATCGTAACGTATCGAAGAGCGAACGGTTCAACAGCTGGTCGAGCACATTGGCCTTCATAATTATTCCTAAGCCTTTGGACGCGTGTAACCCGTTACGGTCAGTCTAAAATAGTTATACAATTGCAACAGGCTGGGGTCATATTTTACACCAGTCAGATCGAATGAAATGCAAGTGTTTTAACACACTTGCGCTTGTCGTCTGGCAACAGTCGCTGTCGCTAGTTGCGGGCGACATACAAGGAGGGACAACCCGCCAGAGCATGCAATCAAAAGGTAGATCACATGCAGGTTGATGTCTCAACCAGTTTGGTAGTTCCTGTCGTATATTATAGAAGGATGCCTACAGTTACGTACACCTTTTGATTCTGGGATAGTGTGGGACTCCAGTAGATCAAACCGCTTAAGAACGGTGCCACCTATACGATACCCTATTTTCTCAAACTAGAAGCTGTATCTGCTGCTACATTGGTGCCACGTTCCAGATAGACTCGTTCTCTGCCACTTAAACAACAGCAGACCTCATTTTGGACCCGAGGGGCCGAAACTTCTGCCGCCCAATTTGCTCGATAAGCTCTTCGACTTTCGAGTTCATCGTGGGCGCAGGCCTCCGGGATCTTGCGAAGGAAAACAGCCCTCCTGTTTGACGGCCAGCATTGTTCTGGAAAGGGCGGCCTGTCATCAGCTATACTCAGAGGGTTTTGATAAAGGCCACCCTTCTTCACAGGTCTCCGGTCTGAGCGTTCAAAACTGAATACAGAAATATGTTTATTCTTGCTGAGAATACGTGCCTTTAGGATTGCCGTTGGACGTCTTTGATATCAAGAACACATTTAATAGCTTTCTTAAGAAAACTATTTTAAGAAAATTTAGTTACCTATCAATGCCTTATAATTGCAGATTACTTAAAAACAGAATCGGTCTAAGCAACACAATGGACGATCTGAACATAGCAATAGCTCGATCCAAAACTGCACTTAAATACTTTTAAGATGACGGCCGGAGTACTGCAAAAGCGCCTTTTGCGTTATCGGCTCTGGAACTTGGCCTTCACCGACGATTCTCCTCGCGAGGATCTATAGACGGGGGGCCAATCTGTGAAACTACGAAGTGACCTGGGGGGCACCGTTTATTGCCAGGGCAGCTGTCCTAGACAAAAGGCATGCGGATGAGACATGTTGAGACATCTCGTGGTGGATGCGTTTAGCCGGCTAAACCGCCCCCGCTTATCTATTGCCTTGATGATAACGATAATAACCTACCGAATGGCTAGCAGCCGTGGAGTCCGTGTGTGTGTGCGTTTCGTAACTTTTAGTTCAAACCCCTTTGTGACAAAAACAAGCAGTTGAAGCAGAAACGGCGTGGCGCGCTAGCTATTCGTGATGACGCGAAATCGCCGCCAGGAGAGATCTCCGAGTGAAAAAAACTACGCCATACTTAGCAAAAAACTAATCCTTGTCTCCCCAGTTTTAATGGCAGTGATGATTTCAGATTGTTATGGTCTTCTCTGTTCTTGTCTCACTTATATTATATATACATATATATATATATATATAGATATATATATATATATATATATATATATATATATAATATATATACATATATATATTATATATATATATATATATTGAATGTATGTAATAACGGAAATTTCAAGCTCAATGAAGAGTTATTGAACTTAAATGAATTTGCCGTTAGGAGAAGACGGCCCCATTAAAAAAAAAAAATATATATATGTATAGCTCCCGATGCCGAACATCTCTGGTATGCTATGTTCAGAGGCTAGAGGACACAGAATGAATGATTAGGCGACAGCGGAAACACTAGCTACTGTGAACGCTGTTATCAGCAGCGAGCATGATGCCGACGACGACGACAACAACAACAACAGCAACAGCAACAACAACAACGACGACAGCAACAACAACAACGACGACGACGACGACGACAGCAACAACAACAACGGGCGATGACGATGATAACGACGTCACAATCATCTTGTTGTTCGTGCGGCTGCACTGGCCACTGCAATGGTTGAGGCGGACTGACCCATCTCCCGCTTCAAGATGTCCGCGGGTGACGGACCACTACTGCTGCTGCCGTCGTCGTTGTCGTCGTCGTCGTCGTCACTGCCTGAAGAGATGCCTCGGACGTGGCCATCATCTTCATTCGGGATAAGAATCTGCTGTTAATTCGCTAGCTGTCGCAGTGGTAGCCATTGTTGTTGTTGATGTTGTTGATGATGATGATTTGTTGTTGTTGTTGTTGTTGTTGTTGTTGTTGTTGTTGCAGTTATTGTCGTAGTCGTCATCGTTGTTGTTGCAGTTATTGTCGTCGTCATCGTTGTTGTTGTTTTAGTTGTTGTTGTTATTGTTTGCGTTTGTGTTTTGCCGTTGCACGTGCTTGTTGTTGCAAAGTTGTTGTTAAACTTGCCGTTGTTGTTGTTGTTGTTGTTGTTGTTGTTGCACTTGCCGTCTTTGTGGTTGTTGTTGTTGGTGCAGTTGTTGTTGTTGTACCTCTCTTGTGTTGTTTTTTGTAGTAGTTGTAGTACGGAAAAAGTACCGGAAACGAGATGAGGATGGGAGAGAGAGAGCTGCTGCAACAGCAGCGGCAGCCTCGGTATGATGGGGAGGACAATGCTAATGATAATGCTGATAATGATGTTGCTGCTGCTACTGCGGCGGCGGCGGAAACTGTGACGACAATGGCGAGGGCAGTGAAGACTTCACCTTGTTGATGCCTGTGAGAACGTTGTTGGCTAGCGATTACACGTAGTAGCCACGTGTAATTGGCATAAATGCCATAGTGTTGATCAACAGTCAACGTCAAACTACCAGGTTGTTTTTGTTGTTGCTGTTGTTGCTTTGTTGTTATTGTTGTTGTTGTTGTTGTTGCTGTTGTTGTTGCTGTTGTTGTTGTTGTTGCTGTTGTTGTTGTTGTTGTTGTTGCTATTGCTCTTGTTGCTGTTGTCATTATGACTATTATGGCTGCTTTTTTGAACAACAACAAAAACAGCAATATATAAATAATAGGACAACACCAACAACAATGCAACACACACCGCGACCGCAGCAACAATACGTAGCCATAATCAGTCAAATAAGGCAACAATTAACAGCAACATTAGAATAGCAGCAACAACAACAACAACAACAACAACAACAACAACAACAACAACACAACAACAGCAGCAGCTGCAGCAGCAGCAGCAGCAGCAACAACAACAACAGTCACAGTTACTGATAGAGAGACCGCGGGACCGCGTAACTCTAAATTTGCACGCCTCGATGATGATCTCCGACTATTGTTGAAACACCATCCGCTGTTGCGCCGTTCACGTCCACGTAGTGGTGTCGGCTGGCCGCTGCCTGTATAAAAAACACAGATGTGCGACGACACGGCTATACGAGGCTGCGGGGGGCCTGTCAGTAGTACTACTATATATATATATATATAGTACTACTATATATATATATATATATATATATATATATATATATATATATATATATATATAGTAGTACTACTATATATATATATCTTGTTGACATCTATCTATATGCACATATTTAATGTTACGTTGAATTACAGTGACGGCGAAGCGTCGCTGTACTGCTAACCGCCGGAGAGACAGCTGACGAATCGCCTCACGAATAGAGGCGGCGCAGCTGTCTAGTCGTAAGCAAATAGATCAGAATCGGTATTGGTGAACCTGGCTCTCTTCCTTCGACGGTTCTGTTGGCAACAACCGCCATAGACAGATTCCTCCTCATATCAATCGACACGCACACAGAAACGACACGTTTGCTGCTGCTGTTGCTGTCTCCGGCGACGTCGCCAATACTTCCGGAGATCATGGTCACCGTTTACCGTCCACCTCCAAGCTCCAATTGGCATAGGCATATACTACCTACATAGTAGTTGTCTGTATCGTTCTTCTTTTACCAGCAACACACCCAGCACGGTAATTCGTAACAGATGGATCTTTTCATACGTACGCTTATGTATACCTTCATATTATGTATAAGCCGGTTGATATATATATATATATATATATATATATATATATATATATATATACATATAGATATAGATATACCGTGTGTGTGTGTGAAAAACTAGAGACTCAGGGAAAGAGAGGAGGGGCAAACATGAGCACAAACAACTAGCCTAGTGAATGCACGACTTCTTGCCACTTTTTAAAATAAGCCGATCGCCAACATTGAGGCAACAATGATGACGCACTCGTAACTACAAATATCTTCGGAAAGTTTACTTGATTCGATTTGAATTCCTGTCTGTACGTAATTTGTGGGTGACTGTGTATGTGGGCCGTATATATATATATATATATATATATATATATATATATATATATATATAATATATATATATATAAATATATATATACATGTATATTGCAGTTAGACAGCGTTCCCTGGAAGCGAATGTATGCAATCTCCTATATATGTATATACATATAGGGTTTCCGAATAATTAGCTGGCATCTTCCAACATTTCCGGATTCAGCTTTGCCATCTCCGCGATCTACTCTCTTATAAACAACTTTAAAATGGAGCGGTATTCAACGGAAGAACTCGTATGGATTGTAACTAATAGGGAAACTCTGTATGGGCATGCGGGCGAGCTCTTCGTGCAATTTACGGCCGACATAGCCGGCCGTGTGAATCATTCTTGAACTTGTTCAAAAGTTTCACAAGACAGGTGGTGTGCCAAGCCGTGGAAGATCACAGAGCGTTCGTTCGACTCAAAATATCACCGCTGTGGCCAGCAGTGTGGGACAATGTCCAGAAACATCGGTTCGGCAACGGTCGCCCAACAACTGGATCTCTTGCGCATCTCAACGTGGTGTATTTTCAGGTCGGATATAGAGACGTATGCATATAAGGTTCTCGCTGACGCAAGAGTTTGAGCCTACCGTCTATCGACAGAGACTAAACTTTGCCAAT